>PVLD010003181.1:0-147769 GCA_004027595.1 Dinomys branickii
ACTGCTTCTTCTGCCATCCCCAGCAGACATTTTTTTTGAGACAGGCTCTCTCTAAGTTGCCCAGGCTAGGCTCCAACTTGCAGCCCTCCCGCGTCCCCCCCCCCAGTGCTGGCTTACAGGTGTCCACCACAGGCCAGCTGGGCTGACAGCAGAGGGAAAAACGCACTGGACACATGTTGCTCTTTCTGTACTCTCCCCTCCTTGGGAGCTAATGACACAAAGCAGAGCCATTCTGCTCTGGTCTTCAAAGAACCTTTTCGTAGCTGGCTTGTCTGGCTGGGGAAACCCACTACTTTTGGAGGTGCTAGTTTGAAAGCCCAACTGCCTCTCAAGTCAAAGCTATTCCCTCTATTTTAGTGTTTCTCTGTAACAAGAGTGGTATTTTTGGCAGCCTCTGCCATATTTCTTGTTTTCTTTCTTTGGAACCTGAATGAGAAAGAAGGCTGATTATGCAGCAGGCATGAGACGAACAGGTTCTGTTTGTCTGCATTTGCAGAGTGTCCTGAGATCAATTCTATAAAACCACGACTCTGGGGAGCAGAGGTGAATTTTCTACAACTCATCTCTGACTCCAAACAGCCCCTGGACTTTGGGAATCATAAACTGTCTTTTTCCCAGTTTTTGTGAGGTGTATCATACACCCCTCACCTATATTACGACTAAGGAGGATCTGTAAAAAGAGGGGATTTGGGGTCATCCAGAATTTGAGCTTATCATTCTATTACAACTTACTTTCTCCAAAAATGCTTTAAAAGTTATTTTCCTAGTTTTCTCACTTTACTGCTGCCAAAATGATCCATTGAGACAGGGGCATAAGAGCCTATGTTCTCTCCCTTTCTGGACCATTGTGCATTTATCTTCTCTCACAGTTTACTTTGTCCCTGTTCTTTTTGCTGGCACAAAGATGAGAACTTTCCAAACAAAGGCTTTGAATAGTCTATCCTCACTACAAATGCAATTCAGTTTTAAAGTCCACTTTCTCTATTAAACTGCTACTTGTATGAATGTCCATTTGGGAATGAGAGTAATCTCTCTCTTCTTGAAAAATAACCAATACTTCCTGCACTACAGTTATGATTGCATGACAATAAATATTCTATGCAGGACTAGGAACAGCTCCTCAAAGAAAAATGCTTCAAAACAGGTAATTGAAATGAACTGTATGTGTTTTCACTGAGCTTTAAAAGAAACAGCAAGAAAAAAAGATCTTCGATCAGTTCGCCAGTGTTGTTTTTTTTTCTTCTTTAAATAACACCATGTGAGAAATTTTGACATTCTCTGCATTCTAATGAAAATGGCTCAGGAAGAAGGTGGTTACCTGTGCTCCCTACTGCCATAATGAGCGCCAGTTATCAGGTATAAGGAGAAGAGCTGGAAGGTAGCTCTTTTCTGGACAATTTTGTGTGCTGGCTCTTAAGTACTTATCTTTTTGCCATAGACGGGAATAATTGAAAGACCAAAGAAACCTCCTCCATTGAACTGCAGATGGCCAGAGGAACCAAAGAAGAATGCTAAAAACCCATGTTAGAAATGGAAAAAAACCCAGTGCCAAGTTCTGCTGCACTGCACATCCATACTGATGCTGATCCGTTGGCCCATCTTTGCACAACAGTGGAACTGGAAATTAAGAATAAAAATAGACATAAAATGAGGTACCCAAGAACACATTCGTTTTCCTAGTAACAGGAATGTATGAAGTTCATTATGCTTAAGACTTTGATTACCCTTTTCAAAAGTTTTTTTTCTTTGCTGAGTTTAATTTTCAAGGCTGTTAACCACTGATGCCAACTTAATTATAGCAAGCAAACAACCAACTCATAATGTATGATGCCAATTGTTAGTTTTACTTGAGTTTTGCATTCAGTTTAGATTTCTCTGCTCATTTACAACTTTCTGAGCCAGGAAGGTTCCTGTGCAGTCACCTGCTTTCCCTTGTCTGCTGTCTTTGTTCTCTAGTTTGCCCCGGGGGATTGAGAGAACAGATATACATGACTTATTATCTCAATATTAACAGCACCCTCCAATGATTTATGAAACTGTGCTCTTGCATTTTTAACCTTGATGTCTTTCTGATTATTGTTCTCAAAGGCTAAGATTAACATAGTGAGACCCAAAGATGCATAATCCATTTCTTATATATAAATTCACTCAAATGTTGGAAAGAGAGACCTTAATGGCAATAAAGGCTCCAGGTAGAATGCAGCAAACCATCTAAACATTTAACACAAAGCAACTTTATATTTAACTACCATGAAAATGGCATTCTCTGTAGAAAGTATACTCACACTAAAATTTAGTTGTACTTTTATCACAGCATTTTAGTAGACCAGATTTGTAGAATGTCATGTATACCTTGTGCTAAATTTCAGGACTTCACTTGTGAGTATACACATGTCTTTCCTTTCTAAAATATGACAATGACCAGGATAAAGGCCATGCATTTCAGTGTTCAATTTAGGTGAAACACCAGGTGATATTTTGGAGGAAAAAATTACCCATGCTTTCACCAGGGATCCCGAGAAGCACTGTGCTTGAAAATTCTAATCTTCTCCATGGGTTTCTCAAAAGATGTTTCCGTAGATACTGAAAATTGACCACCTGTATGGTTTGAACATCGAAGGACCCCCCAATGACTCCTGTGTTAAGGGCTTGTCCCCAGTTCAGCAATATTAAGAGGCAGGGCTTAGAGATCTGAACACTAGACCTCACTTCTCTATTACTTATGAGTATTTTGGCTATGAGGATGGTAACTCCACTGATGAATTCATAGTTGAGTGGGTTATTAGGAGGTAGGGCCCAGTTGGAAGAAGTAGATCACTGGAGAAGGGCACTGGAGGGGTCAATCTTGCCCTAGTCCTTGTCTCTGGCTTCTTTCTTTAGCTCTCTGCTTCCTGGTCACCATGAAGTAACAGTTTTCCTTTGTGAGGCCCTTCCACCATCATCTTTCTGCCTTGCCACAGGCCTAAAGCAATGAGGTCAGCAAACCATGGACTATAACCTCCGAAACCAGGAGCCAAAATAAATCTTTCTTCCTTTTACTATGTTTAACTCAGGCATTTTGTCACACTGGTGAAAAGTTAACAGCATCAAATCCATGTAGCTACAAGCACCATGAGACAATGACCTGACAGACAAAATTCTTTGAAGTGACTCCAGGAAAGCTTTGTTTTTTTGATAAAAAAGCAAAGATGAAGACAGGACCTCCCTAGTACTATCCCTTTTACACAGTGGTCAAGTTGTCTCCAACACACAACATACGTGTTTGAGAAAATAAGCAGGAAAGTGAGAAATTACACCACCTGTGCTATTAGGGCTGTGAGACTGACCCCCAAACCACCTACTTGCAGACTACACCCTTGGGTAAATAAGAAGTGTCACTATGCTATAACAACCTCATAGGCAAAATACTCATAAGTAATAGAGAAGTGAGCTCTAGCGTGAGGCCAGAACAGAAGGGAATTTGGCAACAGCAACAGCTGGTGATTCTTTTATAAGGAAGAGACAAATGGACAGACCAAAGTGCTTCTTCATGTGTGGGAAGAGCCGGCACAGCCAGAGTGGGTTTGAGCATCAGCGTGAGACTGGCACTCAGGTTTTGTCAATATCATGACAGTTATACTAATGATGCACAATGAACGGAGCAGGAGTACTAATTGGCTGGCTTCTTAGAGCAACAGAGACAGTGGGAGAGCAAAAACCTAGCCTCTTTGCTTTATGTTCATGACAAATGGTTGAGAAGTGCATGCCCCAGCTGCAGGTCTGAATGCATGTGTTTTGGGAAACATATTTGTGGGTATTTTAAACTTGAATCTTTATATAAGAGAAAAACAAAGGGAAGACAGTTTTTGGGAGATCTGTGTGTATGGGGATCCTTTCTTTCCAGTGAAGTTTATGACCTAGACCAGTGGTGGAATACACACCGCAGCAGGCTATTTGTATCACTGAAAATTCTAAGGTTCACTAAAACTGACCGAGATTGACCTCCTCAATGTAACAGAGTTCTAGGTAATAAGATTAGCTGGTTGTGATCTGGACCCCCAGTAATCCGGGTGCAATAGCATGCCTGCATGTGTGCAAGTGTGTGTGTGTGTGTGTGTGTGTGTGTGTGTGTGTGTGTGTTTCTTGCAAACACTCCTGTTTGAAACAAAGCCAAGTCAGCCTGGAGACACACTGACAAAGTAGAAAATTTGGGAAGGGGTATTACAATCCAGAGTAGTCCCTTGAAGGACAACTCTTACTAACAGGCATTAATCAATTTCTAATTTAACTAAAAAGCAAAATGTATATTTAACTTGCTTTTATTCTCTTTTCCTCTTATGCTAAAGATTTGACCTCCTTTGTTTCTGGTATAACATGTTGAAATGCTAATAAATCTATCCTTCTAGCTTTAAAATGAATTTGTCCAATATACTAGTTCTGTATATATTTATTGGGTATCCATACACCAGTGAGTGAATGAATGTGGGTGGGGGGAGAGGGAGGGAGGAAGAGAGGAAATGAACAAAGAAAGAAGGAAGGGAGGGGGAAAAGGAGGCGAGAGGACAGTGAGAGCAGGAGGGTGGGAGAGATGGAAAGAGCTGGGAAACAAGCATATTTTCTTGCCAGAGTGCAGAAGAGAAAACTACAAATGGACCCTATGGAATGGAGCTGAATTTCAGGTCGATTAGGAAATATACCCTGAAATACTGGAAGGATTTGGCACTAGAGGAACTACTGGCTGAAGAACACCGAACAAAGATAAAACTGTCAAGATATCTTTGCATTAAGCTCCTGTCATCACCAGCTCTAGAGATGCTTCCTGCTAGGATGCCAGTAAGCAGGCCCTGGCTGGCTTTTACACAGTCCAGACCAGTGGTGGCGAACCTGTGGCCCATGTGCTGCAGAGGGCTTTTGGTATCATTGATAGCTCTGAAAGATTCGCCATCAGGGGCCTTGGCTGTATAACGATGGATCAGGTCTCTCCACCTTAACCTACTTCTATGCAAAATGGCTGCTTCTGATTTGCTTTACCCTCCTCCTCCTCCTCCCTCTCTTCCCCTCCCTTCTCCCCCTTCCCCTTCCCCTTCCTTTTCCTCTCTCTGTCTCTCTCTCTCTCTCTTTCTCTCTTTTTGAGACAGGTTCTCACTATGCAATTCAGGCTACCCTTGAACTCACTTTGTGGCCCAGGCTGATCACAAACTACAGTGATCCTCCTGCCTCAGCCTCCCGAGTGCTGGGATTACAGGTGTGTACCACCATGCCCAGCCTGCTTTTCCTTCTGATAGCCTGTGACACACCAAGTAGGAAGACAGTAACCAACCAATCCAAATGCCATTCCCACACACTACTTGCTTCTCCCTCCAAAGACACAGAAACCCTAAAAATTCTGCTTTCTTTGCGCTCCCAGTTTGGATGTTTCCCCCAGGTGGCAAACTAGCACCATGGCCAGCCTCTTGGTCTTTCTAAACAGGTTCAAGTTCATTAGACTTAGGCAGTTTGCTAGATTTTGCATAAGCACCGACAGAGTGCCCAGCATCCCTTGTTACACCTGTGTTCACGGCTGCTCTTTGAGAGAGCCTCTGCGGAGGACATCGGCAACTGGTCTGCACATTCCTATTCATCCTGTGTGCAGTGTGCTTGGACCGTTGCAGGCACAGAGCTGCATGCGTGGCACCACCCGCCTCTGGCACCATCTCCAGCCATTCCACTGTGCTCGCGAACAAGCCCAAGAAATAGAAAAACATAAAAAGCTATTGTCCATGTCCAGTGAGAAATGAAATGCACTGGACCAAGTATCACAACTTCCTTAAAATAATACGCCACTTTATCACTTTTGCATGTGGATTCCGCTTGTGGTTTGCAAAGCTATAAACCCCTTGAAATCAATGGCTTGAGCCACTGCTGCTTTATTCTATTTTAATGCATCCTTTAAAAAATGCAATTTATTACTAACTCTCAATGGTTCACCTTTTCTAAAATACTTAGTCTGTTTCCTGCTCTGCTTTGTAGTGTTGGTGGCCATCAGAAGATGTGAAGCAATTTATTAATAAAAGAACATGCCCTGTAGCTCTGCCCTATGAAAACAGTCCCTGAATTACAATGTAGCCACAGTGCAGTTTACCTCATGTACAAAAAATTAATGGCATATATAGTAAGTCTTTATTTACCCTAGCACTGATGGAAGCTTCCAAGAGATAGTTGTGACCTCTTATGGAGAGCCCAGGGGAAAAACACATTGTCTTCTACCAGCAATTCACCCGTGTCCTCTACTACAATGAAAACTACAAGCCAAGAAGAATCCAACTTCAAGAAAAAAAAAAGCAGTACATGTTTCTCACATTCAAGGGTAAGCAGTGGTGCCTGTAGTGATCAATGGTTTGGCTTGGGAGAGAAAGGCTGTATCTCAGCAGGCACCCAGGGTTCACCAAATCATGCCAGAGTCTGATCTCCACAACCAAAATTGTTCACTAGGGTCTCTCTCAACCTGCTCCATTCTCCAGTATTCACATGGGGAGAAAGAGAAAGGCACCAAGATGCTCAAGCCAGGGAAAGAGAATATCCGTCTGTATCACAAGTCATCTATAAATTGAAAGTAGTGGACCAGAGAGAGTAAATTCGTGACACCACAAGGGGCTGATTCTCGAGGGCTACAGCCTACAGCAGAGGTCACATGCAGGGACACACAGTTGGGACCACTGATATGCATTAGGAACAGCCTATCCATGTGCCAGAATTCCTGAACTAACTTAGGTAAGATTGCCTCAAAGGAAAACTGGTTATTTAAGGGATGGAGCATCCAGTGCTCAGCACAAAGCAGATGTCTGAGGAACATAAATCACTTTGGCTTATAGCTCACTGCAATGGTTGCCCCTTGGCACAGGTTTTTACTTCAACTCAGCACAATGCCAAATTAGCCAATGGAGTTCCAGCATTTACCATCACATGCCACCCCATGTCTCATCTCACCCTGCCTTATGCTAGCATTTGGAGACCTGCCAAACTGGAGATACCTGTATTGCTAAGAGCAAGGTACATTTTATCATAGAAAATGGCACCAGTGAGTCATATGCAACATTATCCAAGCAAAAGAAGCCAGTCACAAAAGGTCAAATATTACGTTATTTCATTTATCTGCAATATTTAGAATAGGCAAAGCCATGTAAAGAGAAAGTGGATTAGTGACTTCCAGGGGCTGGGAAGAGGGGTCAGTGGGGGAGTGACTGCTAATGGTGATCAGGTTTCTCTATGGGGTGATAAAACGTTCTGGAATTAGACAGTGACCATAGTAATGCAACTCTGAGTACTGTATACTAAAAACACATGAATCATACTCTTTAAAAGGGTGAATTTTATTGTACATGAATATCTCAATAAAATTGTTCTTAACAATGCAAGAAGCTGAGACTGTCACCACAGTGACTGTTAAAATTCCTGGCAGAAGGAAAGAGCCTTGAACTGCAGCCTTACTTGGAGTGTGGTCTTGAAACTCTCCATGGGTAAGACTCACCAGTTACGAAGGGGGGATGATATTTCACTGTGAGCCTTCCTAAGTATAAGAACCCCCATGGAAGAAACGCAAGCCCTTCTTCAGTCTGAGAAGTGCGGAAATAGTGTGCACAGTGATCTGCACTAAGATGCCCGCCCCATCCTTCCCAGGCAGGCATGGAGACTGGATGGACGGAGCCACTGCTGTGAGCAGCCCGGCTGGTTTCCGTTTTCAGACAGGCTCCTTGAAGATGGTTATACTGGCAGCATTTCTCATTTTCATTCTGTATCTCTTCGGAAAAGAGGGGCCTGTCTCTGCATTTTCCACGGCAAGAAGCTAAGCCTCTTGGCCAGTAAGTAATCTCCTCAGAGTTCTCAAGCATGGAGAGCCTAGACTGTTCATGGATGCTCTGTCCCTGAAGAACATAAATACCTTTGCCATTTAAAGAGTGACGGCAAGGGTTGGGCTTCTCAGTCCTTCAGCACAGCGCGTTAACAAACTTTGCCTGGTTAAGACATTAGACCCTAATCGTTCTGAACTAAAGAAAGGGAATGAAGAAAGGGGGAGGGAGGAAAGAGGTGAGAGCACAGGCACTGGAGAAGGCTGCAGATTCAGATACCTTTTGTTTCAGGAGTATATGAGAGAAGCCAATTTCCTTTTCAAAGTTCAAAGGAAATGATGTGTTTTGTTTTCGTACTTTGTTTCATTCCCACTTGGGAAAAAAAAAAACAGCTTTGAAGCCTCCCTGTTTAAACTCATTAGGAAAACCATCAATGACGGAAGCTTTCATGAAACTGTAGTGGGAGGAATTAGTGTTAAGGGAGAGAGGGATCAATCTTCAAATGCTTTATCTATGGAGATGGGAGGTCAGCACTAGCTGCTTGTTCAGCTGGAAAGTTAACATAAACAAATGCTTCACTTGCAGGAGAGTCCAAGGCACTGAAGGCATGTGCTATTCCTCCTCCAAGTACTTGCTCAGAAGCCAGCTCTGCCTGCCACATTAAAGAGATGGATGAATCTGGAGAACTAAGTGAGCAAGCTGATTGGCAAAATGTGTTGCCCTGCAGAGAAAGGTGTTCTTTTACTGCTCCCAAAGCACAGGAGGTAAAGATATCCACACTCACAGCAGCATAAAACCTGTGCAATTAATAACTTTATTGAAGTTGACAGGGAAACATTTTTAGCAAGGCTGGTGCTGATATATGCAGATGTCTTTCTTGACATTGGAGTCATTTTATTGTAAAGATTTTTTAACCTGTTGAAGTGTCATTTGCCAAAACTAAACCATGATGATTTTTAAATGTTTGATTTTGGTTTTATCGACAAAGCATATTCTACTACTGATCTGATCGATTTAAAGAGAGTAAGGATGAGAAAGTTATTCTCTTTCTCTTTTTGGATTAGTTAGTTGCTCATTAAGTTAAGCAAGGATTGCTCCAGGCTTTGGGTAGGTTTTCTTTATGCCTTATTTTTTCCTCAGCAGAATGACAGAACAAGAGAGGATGGCAGGAGGATGAGTAAAAGTGGGATAACAGAGAGGCCTGGTAGAAAGAGAGAAGAGATGAGCAGGTGAAGGACCACAAAAAATTAACAGGTATCACTGCTATGCCAAGGAAAGACCTTCTGGAAAAACAGAATGCTAAAAATATCTTTGTGCCTAAAGACAGCACAGATTAAATCATTTGTGATCTGAAGTTCCGCCAAGGAGCACTTAATGTTTAATATTTTCATTTTTCTTACAGGAATTACATAGGGCATAGGCAAATATTCACAGGCAAAAACATGTAAGCACGCACCTATGCCATTGTGTGTGTGCATGGTCTTGAGAGCATGTGTACATCTTAAAAGAACAGACATACAGGGGTTGTGATACGATCGATTAGCAGAACTGGGTCTCCTTCTTGCCAAGCTCACACCAACGCCAAACAAAAGTCTATGATTTCAAATCTTGGTAAAATTTAGCAGCCTTAGACTTGAGAAGGTGTTAGCTCTGGTTACCTTTCCATTTCTCTCTGCTAAGGGTGGATGACAGATTACTTTGTGGACATTAGTCCTCTCTTGCTCTCTCGTTCTGCTGAGGAGAAAATAAGGCATAAAGTAAACCTGCCAAAGCCTGGAGCAATCCTTGCTTAACTTAACAAGCAACTAACTAATCCAAAAAGAGAATAGCCATTACTCATCCAGCCATAATGTAGACACAACACGGCATGTAAATCAGTAACTCTTGTATTGCAAAACAGACAAATAGATTAATGCATGTTGCAAAGGATGGGTGAAGAGATCGATTAGGTTACTGATTCAGACCATGAACTTTCTCTCAATATACTGCATTTAACTTTTAAATAAGGCTTAGGAGAACCTGTAACATTTTGCTCACTGACAGAGCTATATTTTACTAAGGGCAGAAATTGGCTAGTCTATAAAAATTAAATTATGCCCCTTTCACTGTATCTAGTCAAGAGGAAAAACTCTAATTACAAGATTGCACTGTCAAACAAATGCAAATTCTCATTCTTTATAACCTGGTTTAAAAATTCATACTAGAACAGGGAGGCTTCTATTCTGAAATGAAAATCAATATTTGAAATATTTTGCGGAATGCAATGATAAACAAGAGCAAAAGAACTGTCATTATCAAGGATGCTGGTAATAGACACTAACCCATTAAGTGCAAAGCTGGTGAGAGCAAGTCATTAGTTATGCAAACATTTAAATATCAATTAGTAAGGACAGTGAAAGAAGCTGAACCATACCTCCCTTCCCCATGT
Organism: Dinomys branickii; assembly: GCA_004027595.1. Classification (NCBI taxonomy): domain Eukaryota; kingdom Metazoa; phylum Chordata; class Mammalia; order Rodentia; family Dinomyidae; genus Dinomys; species Dinomys branickii. The sequence goes on from PVLD010003181.1 coordinate 10,234, forward strand.
GCCTTATTATTATCCCAGAAATGGCAAAAAGGAAAAGGAGCAATAGAAAATGATCGCAGCACCTAATAGGAATACCACTCTGGGGAATAGGTAAAGGTTAATTTTAAATGCGCTTCCCTCTTGAAAATTAAACGTACCTGTCTCAGAATTCCTAAGAGCTGAGTTTGCAGACTCAATCCAGAAAGGACTGACTGAAGGCCAGGGCATACTGCCTCGCTGGTATTTTTTGCAGAGAGAGTGCCTTTCATTACTGCTTAATGTCATACAGGCTTAGTTCATTAAAATTTCTTAGTCCATTTAAAGCCCTGAGTTTTCTCTATCCATGAAAAAGGCCAGTTCACACAGCACTCAGGTTTCAAAAACCCTGCTTCATATTCTTTCAACATTCACTTTGGTGCCTGTCTGCTCAGCCTGCCTAGTAAACTTGAGGGACATGAAAAACTGTCTAAGTTCTTAGAATTTTGCCTAAAGTATCTTTCAGGAGAACTTGGTGGTATAGTTTATAATCCTCTGAGAGGTGAGGTGGCGATATTATAAGAAAGGTGTTGAGTTACAAAGCAGGTTTCATGTGCTTTTTAATAACAGTTGGCTTGATGGACTTGGACCAGACATGTAACTTTTCTAGACCTTGTTTTCTTACTGTATAATTCAAACAATGTTTGTTCAGATCTGCAGTTCTTAATTTGCAGCACCCCAGAACACATGGGGTGCTTATAAAAGACCCTGAGCCAAATATACCAGAAAATTATAAAATGAGCTTCATGGGGGTGGCCGAGTCATGTGCCTTAGAACAAGACTCGAAGAAGATGCCAATAAACACCCTTAATTAGGAATCAGTGGGTCCTTTTGGCTCTAATGCACTAAAAATCTCAGTAGAGCATGTATTATTAGTTAGCTCCTACTTTGACTCCTTAATAGTATCATATAATATGCATTACCTTCTTTTTCCAGAGTGGAGAACTTGACCATGCAATGGAATTATACACTAACTGCTCATACACTAACTGCTTCTGGCATGGGGAAACAGTCTTCAAAGGAGAATCACCAGATTTCAGGAGATACTACATGAAAGTGCTAGGAAAGAGCCAGATATCCAGGGTGCACTCAAAAATTAGGTCTTATTACTGTAGTGATCAAATTACATCATGGTTATTTAACAGTCAGTGTTAAGTTGGTTCTCTGTTCTTATTGGAGAAAAACCTGATTTAGAACAACTACATAATCCTAAACCTGAGAGTGCCTAGAATTACCAGCTTTCAAATATTGCTCTTTGTTGCAGAGACAAAAGCATTTGGCTGTTTTCTCCTGAGTCTAGCCTCAGAATCCCATGCATATGCCTCAACCTACTGTCCTTCCCCTCACAATTGATTCTTTTCCTTTGCATTCATCAACTGCTTCATTGTGCAAACATCACAATTGAGATTACCTTATATTTCCATCTCACTGACCTTCTAGCCTATTGCCTGTACAAGGAGGAACCTAGTTTGGAAACAAGGTGCTTACTCAACCTGACCGTGCTAACAGAAAACAGGCAACCTCAGGCCAGGCACTTAGATTACTATGCTGAAGTTTTCTGTTTATAAAATGGGAAGTATTATGGCTCTTCTGAATTATTACAATACGCTTGGGAAGACAGAATGAAGATGAAAAACAGCACTCTGAAAATGGAGTATGTGGTGTATATCTTAGCCACATAGAGATGGAGGAAGGACTGTTTTTCAGGAAAAGTAACTTTCTGGCTAGAATTGGGTTTCCTTTCCTCAATTACATCCCAGGTTATAGAGCACAATACCCAGGTAAACTGCAAGAATTCTGAAATTTTTCACAGGTGCATGGTACATCTTCATTTAGTGTGGCTCTAAATTACTGCTTGGCCAAAAGCTGCAAATACTTGAATGTACCAGAAAAGCATGCCCAGTGACTCAGACTAAAGTTATAGCAGTTCTGCTGATAGAAGGGCATTTTCTTTTTTGCTCATGTAAAATGCAGGAATAAAACACAAGTACAAGAGAAATCACTTGTGCAGATTATTCATATCAACCTTAGCTTAATAAAGCATCACTAAGTTTTTGTTTGGTTCTGCTTTTTTAATAGCACCCATTCCATATGCCAAAGCAATGCTTCTTTTCTTGGGAGAAGTTTTTCTTAAGAGCAATAAATCTCAGACTTCCAAGCAGTGTGATTTTGGTAGAAAGAAACCATACCACAGCCAATAATGGCCTATGAAGAACAGCTGATAAGACAGTATACACATCACAGCATTCGGATAAACTCTGCTAGGGGTACTAGCAGATGTGCCTCTCAAATGACCAGCTGGTCAGCAACATTTGCTGGTGCTTCTTGAGAGGACAACACTTTCCCAAGGTGCTAACTAGTGACCTTGCATTGATTTGCCAGTGGGTTAAGGAAAGCACATGACAGTTCTGTTCCCTTCATGGGCTGTGAGCAGTTCATGGAACTAAAGGGGAACAGAGCTTTGGTTTTTTAATAGCATTCATCACATGATACTATTTCATATATTTTCAATAGCCTTTAAATGGCAAAGGCTATTCATGAGTTTGACCTTGCAATTGAAGGAAGAACTTCATAGATTTTCTTAAACTTCAGTTACTTGTTGTTGGGGGACACTTTGAATTCTGATAAGTCTACTAGGGACACTGGGAGTCCGAAAAGACTTTTTTTTATTAACTAGAGTGAGGTCTGCCCCCAACAAACCCCCTCTTTCCCTTGTATAACGCCCAGGGTCTCTGCTCAGCCAGCTAAACTGACAGGGCAGGGAACAACATTCCTTTGAAAGATCTTGGCAATTTGTGCCTGGAATTTGATGCATTAGTTCTAAAATTAAATAAAGATCCTATAGTGTTCTTCAGAGAAATATGGTGTGGCTCTATGACAAAACACATTTTTCAAGCTCTGACCTCTGGGGACTTCAACTAGCTCCATATTTCAGGCTGACACCGCTCACAGGCTACTGTCTACTTGCCCAAGCCACGGCTGGTTATCCATATATTTTCCGCCCTCTGGTCAGCTTTTAGCTCAAGGAGAGAGGGGAGTAAATAAAAAGAGAACCACTGATTTAAATGCACGTCCCCTCCCAACTCCCTTGGTGGAGAAGCCCTGGTAATTAACTCTAATGAGATTAAAGTAACTTGGAACTCTTCATTTTCCCAGCACCATAAAAGTAAATCTGCAATAACCAGTGCATGTGTGCATTAAATCACAGTCGGTCCCTCCTGTACTGTAAGGGCCCTCGCTCTCACCCCAGAGGCTGGGCTGAAGGGCGGTGGAGGGCGGGGAAAGTTTCGGGGCTCTTACCCGCGCTTTGCTCCATCACTTCTTTCTGACACATGTCTTGAACGTTCACGGTGCAATTCACGATGAACTCAGGGGAGGAGCAGTCGTTGTTCAGCTGGAATTCCTCACACTGGTAGCACTGGATTTGCAGCGCAAAGCCTGCGGGGCATACAGAGTCTGGTTCAGATCCTGACACCTCCGTAGTTTTTCGCCCCAGGGAGCAGAGGCTCCCAGCCTCAGGATGTCTGGGGACCCGCACTCCTGAAATAGTAGGGCTGGACGTGCCTGAAGCTGGTGGCGGGCGGCGCGGGTACCCAAAGTCCTCAGGATAAAGTGGAATCTCGCTCCCAGAACCCTAGACCCCTGCCCTAGGCACAAAGAGCCCATCCAACACCTCCAGCCTTTTCCAAAGAAGTCGAAAGGAGGGGGATTGGGTGCAAACCCAAGAGCAAAGTAGCTAGAGAGGAGCATCAGCTGAAGTCTATGCCAAAGGATTTGCCTAATTGCTAATTAGTTACAAATTACTTAATTACTATTTTGGCACCGTTCATGATTGCACTTGCGGACGCCCTTTCAGTTTTACTTCCTATGCTTGGGTTCTGAGGCTTCCTGCGCAAGGACTCTCCGAACAAGGGAAGAGGTTCTGGACACCAAGTGCTCCTGTGCCTTAAGTCCTCGGGCTCAGCGTCCTCCCGGACCTTCTCCCCGCCGCAGGGGTGGGTGCAGCAGGTCAGAGGGGATGTGTGTGTGGTCTCTTCCCGGACCGCGACTCCGCAGCTTTTTCTCCCCAGCTCCGCGATTTCAGGGCAACACCGGCTCGGTCCGCGGCGGGGGTCCCCTCGCTGCAGAGCACACTCCGGAGCTGGTAGGCGAAGAGGGAGCACCTTCCCTCCCTTCAGTATAGTTGCTTGGGTTTCGGCGCTTCATCTAGACCTACTGCTCAGCGCTTTCCGGCCCTGGTGTGTCCACTCCTCGCCCCACGACACAGCCCCGGCGCGGCCCGGCCCCGAGCTGCCCAGGGCTCCGCTCACCTGTCGGCTCCGCCGCTCCCGCGGGTTGCCAGAGACTCTGGACAACTCGGTGAGGTTCAGGAATGTCGCAGCTTCTCTCTCGCCGAGCTACGGCGCGGCTCAGACCCTCCCTCCTCTCCAGCCCAGCTTCCACCCACAGTAGCCCGGGCAGCTGCAGCCAGAGTCGCGCAAACCCGCCGCCCCCCGCGGTCCTCCTGCAGCGCGGGACTTGGAGACTTTCCCAGTCTAGCGCCTCCGGGCGCCAGTCGCCGCCGCTAAACTCCTGCCGGGCAATCCCCGCGCTACGCCGGCCCGGTGGGCGCACTGGGAGCGAACGGGCCGCGGGGCGGACGGGGCGTCTGCGCCTGGACGGGCTGTTGGTCTCGGGTCCTCTTACCTGGAAGCAAGAACAATCCGCAAAAAGTTGCCGCGATGCCGAGGACCCACATCCTCCCGGAGCCGCGGGGCAGGGAGCCGGCAGGCGCATCAGAGGCGACGACCGAAGCGCGGGCGGCCCGGGCCGCAGCGACTGAGGCTGCCGAGGCTGCTGGGGCCCGCGCTGCTGCCGCCCAGGCGACGGCCGCCGCCGAGAGGAGCCTCAGGTGTCGCCCTCGGCGCCCGCATCGCCCGCGCTGGGCTCGCAGCTGCCGCGAGTCCCGCTCCTCTCGCCCGCTCTCCTGGGCCGAGCGCGGCTCCTCCGGAGTTGGCGGCTGAAGCTGAAGAACTACGGGCGATTCCGAGCACCCAAAAAAGTCTCGCCTCTTCTCCCCCCTCCCACGCGACGGACCACGTGACGGCTGCCGGGCGGGGGTGGGGGCGGCGGGCGGGGAGAAGCCGGGCCGTCGAAGTCCCCACCCCCTTCCTGCAGCCCTCTCCTCCCGCCTCCGCCGATCCTGGGACGCCAGCCCTGGGCCCGGGCCCGGGCCCGGGCCCGGGCAGTGTAGTTTGCAGAGGCGGGGGAGCGTCCCGGAAGGTGCAGCAGGTGCTTGGGGACCTGGCGGGCACCCACTGGGCTCCCGCGTGGCGAGTGCTGGGCCGGGCCTCACACGCCTTCTGCTCTCGCTGCCGAGAGCGAGCACCACCCCTGGGTCTGGCCGCCCAGCCCGGGCGCTAGTGCCGCGGGGCGACTGCTGGGGGCGGTGCGGGGCGTGCTCCCGCGCGCTGGCAAGTGGCGCTCCGGCAGGCTCCCCGGGGTGTCCCGAGTGCGGCGCCACCTCCTCCTCCGAGAGGACCTCGGGACCGGTCCGCACCCGGCTCGGCCTCCGCAGGGTGGGTAGGAGGGCAGTGGAGACCCTGATCGTCGCACTCGGGTTCCTGCAACCCTCTCTTCCCCCCACCCCCGGGCGCATTACAGGAGGGGGCACTGACGGCCCCGGCCGCCTAGCCCGAAAGTGCGCCCTAGGGACCACCTTTAGGAGCTCCCAGGAGAAAGCGAATCCCGGAGAAGAGGGGGCTGTCCTCCTCCCCTCCCTCCGAAAGGCGGGGCGGGCTTCACTCGGTCCCCCAAGGCCACTCGATGTACTGCGCTAGGCGCAGTCCCTGCCCAAGACCTGGACATTGGCTCTTTTTCCCACCGCGCGCCACCCCACCCCACCGCAAATTTCTCTCCGCCAATTCCAGTCGACACCCACCTTGCGTATTCCCAGGACGCCGCGGTGCTGTTTTTCGCCTTCCTAGCGGAGCTTTGCAGCAGGTGATGTCGGAGTCCTCGCGCCCGCCCGCCCGAGCTCTTCTGTGCCCCCACCCCCAACACTGCGCGTTCCCACCCCTTGGTCCCACGTCCCCGGGGAACATCCATTTCCGTGGAAATAGCCCCGTAAGCTTCGCCCCTCTTCCCGCCTCCTCGTGGGGAACCTCTCGCAGCTGGGACGCAGGTCATTTATTTCCCCACGCTGCCAGCAGAGCAGGTCTGGAAATGGGCGTGAATGACTTTCTTGTAATTCCTCTGCAGAGATCCTTTCGTATCTGCCTCAGGCTCCTTCTCTGCCTTTGTACCCCACCCCCGCCCTTCCTGTTAGTTGGTTAACCCTCGGGGAAGCTGAAAAGACTTGACCGTTACTCGCTGGTCTGCAGGCTCTGATCCTACAATTGGTTGAATTACAATCACGGGAGCAAAAGGGCCAGTTTATTTCTTCCTTCGGGAAAGCCATCCTTGGAGCACGTGTGAATCGGGACTGATAGAACTGAATGGGCCAGAGGGTTCTTAAGCAAGTTCTTTTCAGGACATAGAGGGTACATCTGTGAAAGGACTTTATTCAGAAATGAAACAAAAGGATTTTTAAAAGCCTGAAAGACAAGGACGCTTTCCATAATTTTCATTTAGGGTAACACAATTCAAATATAACAAATTGCACAAATTAACAAAATAACACTGATCATACAATATTCTTTAAAGACACAATCGTGTGCTAAAGTAACCAAGTAGATCCTAAAAGTATCTCTATTATACCTAGTTTACAAGCTCCTGTACAAAAGCAATTATAAATAGTTCACATCTAGAAAAAATACGCATAACCTTTAAAATAGAATTTATCCTTACATATAAAGTCTTTGTAGAAAAACGAATATTAAAAAGTAAGACATTTTTGTAGCACCAATCAATCATTGATTTTATTTGTTAAAAAGTGAACATACCAAATAGGAATTTTCCATTTCCAGAGTACCCAGATTGTAATTTCAAAAAGCAGGAAGATGAAAAGCAACAAATAATATTGAGTCACAGAGAATCAACAAGTAGAAGGGGATGTAAGGAAATGTCTAGAGGGAAAACCTATTGGAAGTAGGATTGGGTTGCTTCTGCACATAGGGACACATTTCCCAGTGTCCACACTTCATTTTTCCGTGAAAGCAGAATTATTATTAAAACGTGAATCTCCTGGGCAACAACTTCAATTAAAAGCATCGATCAAAATGAGATTGTGAGACGGAAATGACCATGATCTCTCTGGTTTTTCCGCAGGCCGTGTTTTAGGTTGACAGAGTGTACCCACAAATATGTTGAGGACTAGGACAATGAACTTCACAAACTCTTTAGTTGGAATTTTAAAAAATATATATTATCATCAACTTCCAAGACTTAGTACATCATTTCAAGAGCATGGCACAGATTTCTTTTATTGCTATCTTTTTCTTCCCTACAAATATAATTTCTCTTCCCAAAAAATTTACAACCTCTGTACAAGTTATTTTTAAAAAGTGCAAAATTAAGAGTTCTGTATCATGTTTACTTTTAATCCTCTGGAAACACAACAGTGGATTCAGTCTTTATTGCCCTGTCAGAGAAATAAGCCCTGGTGGGTTGCCTGCTGTATACTCCCCAAGGTAGGCACTGGTGTTGCAATCCTTTATGGCTAACAGCTATACACCCGCCACCCGCCCTGTTTTCATTTTTTATTAAGTGCTCTATTCCCAGCTCTAAGGAGGTGAAAAATCCTTCATACATCATTTGAACCTTGACTTGCACAAGAAGAAAAGCTGTCATATAAAGAATCACTCAAAGATTCCAAATTGTCTACCCCAGGCCGATCCGAGCTACTTAAAGATGCCTCTTCATTTCTTTCTCTTTCTTCCTTTTGTCCTCCAACCTTGCTCAGAGAGTTCTCTTTTTCTAATAAAATCACACTATTGCTGTTAAATTTATTGAATGACTCAAGGGAAATTTTAGATAATCTATTCTCAGAATCTTCTTTTGTCTCTTCAACTTGTTTCAATTTCTGAAATAAAAAGAGGGAAATATTAGAAACATATTTCTTTGGAAAATCAAGTTATCCTATCCAATATTCAATTATTATCTGTATATAAAGTGTAGTTTAACAGGATGGAGAGAACCTGCAAGTCTTTAACGATCTTCTAGTACAATTAAATGTAATAATAAAGCTAATTTTAGAGATAAATCAAGACTTTAATCATTTTACCAGGATAAATAGGTCCCAATTTACAAACCAGTTAAGTGTCATTTAATTTCATTTTAAATGGATCCATTTGAAATTTATTGAGGTAAAGTGCCTTATTTTTCTTAAAGTTTCAAATGCCTCTGTTTCCTGGATAAGTATTAGTTGTACTTCTAAATATAGATAGTGATTTTCAGCCAGAAATTACAGACTTTGCCAAAAAAAAAAAAAAGAAAAAAAAAGAGGGGGCAGAAAATCCCTTAAATTGCCATAAAAATTAAGTACGTATTAAAGATGTCAGCAGCATTGTCATGTGTGCACTTTGTCCTTTTATGAGATTTAAGATACTTGAAAAGTATCTCTGGGACTTTAGCTCTGGTGGAACAGCAAGCAGAAACATCAAAATGACACACAGGATTTGGTAGCAGATTCATTTAAGTTGATGGGCACTGATGAGGACCTCTCCCAAAATATCAGGCCCTATTCTCTGGTGGTGTAGGGCTTATATGGGATGAGCAAGCAGAAAGTACAGAGGCAGAATGGCTTGTCGTGGGGGATTGGTTTATACAGTGTGCATCATAGTAACCATATATACATCACAGTGACCAGCCATTTCTAAGAGATAGGTACAACTGAATCTGGGACAGGAGCTATTACCTGGGCCACTAAGAAGCTGAAGTATGCTGGCTGGAGGGGTATATTCTGCTACATTTCCCACTTCTTTTACTTGCTCCAGCAAAGCTTTGTAGGGCATATTACATGCGATCCTCTGAGAGAAGTCCCAACTCGAATCTAGGCCTGTCTATTCTGTAACATCACTCTGGCAAGGGAGTGAGGGAGTTGATCGGATCTAGGGGGCTGTCCAGGGTGTTTTGGACACTCATGAAATCTTGAATCTTGGTTAAGTGTTTGATTGATTATTCTATTCTCTTGGGGCAACCATAGTTTAAGGCAAAAAAGAAAACCACACAGCTAACAGGGGATGGGGAAGCAAGGACTGGAGTAAGCAGAATCTAGATCAATTAAAACCACAGCTAGCAGGGGTGCAGGGAAGCAAGGACTGGGGTAAGCAGCCTGAAAAGACACTGAAATCAAGGGCAATAGGTATGGAGCAATCCTGTGAACTGTGTCCTCAGGCTTCGGCTGTGCGTGGACTGGTCAGCATGCTTTGTCTCTTCAGATTGAGCTGCAGAGGAGCTGTCCAGGTAAATTTTTCAGCAGATCTAAGGCTGGATTTCTGAAAGCTGTAGAGGTAGTTAATATGTACCTGGGTTATGTGTGTGTGCCGGCATGTGTACAGATACAGCTGGTCTTTCAACTGGTTACAGACTGTTTCTGCAGGGTTATGCTTTATTTCTCTATCCATATATCTTTAGGTGGGGAGAGTCCACTATATTACATGAGGTCATGGCCCGTGACAGACACCCAAGCCTGAGCTGGCTGTAGGGATATGGGTGTCGGTGCTGCAGCTTGAGCATGCAAAACAAATGGGGGTAGATCTGGCTCTGATCTCCCAGCAGTACTGGGTAAATTTTTTTTGGCTAGGGTTGATGAGTCCATCAGTTGGATCCCCACAGGGGGCTTAGGCCTCTGAGCCAGATTATTTTGCATCATTGGTGGCAGGTTTACTAGCAGCGGTTTGCTGTATAGATCATCCCCTCCAAGGGAAATGCAGCGGATAATGTACCCTCCCAGCGAGTGAACTTCATTTTCCTGATCCAGGTGCTACTGTCTTGTAGAAATGGCTGGTCACTGTGATGTATATATGGTCACTATGATGCACACTGTATAAACCAATCCCCCATGACAAGCCATTCTGCCTCTATACTTCCTGCTTGCTTATCCAATATAAACCTTAGACCACCAGAGATCAGGGCCTGATGTTTTGGGAGTGGTCCTGATCAGTGCCCATTGACATAAATAAATCTGCCTCCAAATCCTGGGTGTCATTTCATTGTTGCTGCTTGCCGTTGCAGTGGCTTTTGAAAGGCCCACATGTGTAAAAAGAGCTCTGCATTTTAGTAACTCCCACTGTCCAGCAGGTTCTAGTAATATACCAGGTTATATTGGGATATTTATGGGATGTTATTAGCACCCTCTAGGACTTTATAAAAACACTGCGATCCTACTCAGTAATCACTGCTGGTAAGCCCCGTAAACATGGCCGTGTTCAGCTGCTCCAGTACCTGTCAGGACTGGCATGAGGACAAAGGGAGTCAGGGGTGCAGAAAACCATGAGAAGAGTGACAGTGTTGAACCCTCTAAAACAGCTCTCATTTTCTGTTTCTTTCAGGCAAAAATTCCATCAAGCACAAGGAAGAAGCAGAGGCAGGGGCTTAGAAATGAATAATGGCTACCACTCACTAAGCAGCCACTAGGTAACAGGCACTGGATGGGTTCTTTCTCATCAGCCTTTCCACACACCTGAAAGTTATGTTTAACTCGTGCTTTACTGTACTTTGTGATACATGCGTTATTTTGAAGTTTCACTTTATTTTTAATTGACCTAACAATTACACTGTGTATGGAGTACAGTGTGATGTTGTATATGTGTAGACAATGTGCAAAGATCACATCAAATTACTGAAAATAGCTGTCACCCCAAACATTGATCATTTTTTGTGGTAAGAACACTGGAACTCCTCTAGTTATTTTGAACTTTCTGATACAGTATTGTTATCCTGGACACCAGAACATCACAACTTTTTCCTCCTCATATTGTACCTGGTGACCAATTTTTTTTTTGGTACCACAAATTGAACTCAGGACACTGCGCTTGCCAGGCAAGCACTTGCACCACTGAGATATGTCCCCAGCCCTGGCCAATTGTAAAGATGAGGAAAACGAGGCTCCCGGTGATGGAGTACTTGCTTAAGCTTGCGTAGCAAGTGCCAGAGAACCGGATTTGAACTTGAATCCGTCCCACGCTCTTATTCTACTAAACCGTGCTGTTACAGATAAAGGGGCACAGTAGTATGTTTTCATGTTGTTTCCTGAATCTTTCAGTTAAGTAAGAGACTAAAGCCAAAACTTCTGCCTCCCAACCTGCCCCCAGCCCATAATATTATGCTGGACTTAAAAGGGTGCAGTGAGGAAACTGAGCTTCTATGGGTGCAAATGGACACAACCAAGCCATGGACTCTCACACAAACAGGAGGAGAAAAACAAGATGGCAGTGCATGGCTTTAAAGAGTGAGTATAGGCAGCGTATCTCTGCTGTGAGAAGTGGGGAAATTCCATGAGAATATTTGAAAATGAGCCTTGAGCTAGTGGTTCCTTCATTATACTATTAGCATGTGTTGCATTAGCCAAGAGTTCAGTTTCAGTCTCTGACGGCAACCTTGAAACTGCAGTGGGGCTGAGCAACAGATTCCCAGCTGATTATAGAATGCTGAGTCTATAATCAGGAATAACTCCATTCAAGAGCCCCTTTTTATGTTGTGTCTTTTTTTAGGATTCTTTTTTCCCTGGAGAATTATATAGCACAGTACTAAAAGTACACAGGGAGTAGGAAATGTTTTGGAGAGAGTAAAAGTTTGCCTACATTTACCAAAGTGTAAATGTACATTTACACTGAGGTACATAAAAGACTTTCAGCGCAATTTTCTCCTCCCTTCGATGTCTTAGTCTCTTTTCTTTCAAAAACCGCAAGCATTTTTCTTGCTGATTTGTGGTCTATGTATGTCTCAAATTATTAAACTCACACATATAGTAGAGAAGGTAACAAAGCAGTAAAAAGGTTTGGGTGCTGAGAACACATGGCTGACTAAGACTTTTTCCTAAAGGGGAGAGTTGCACCCTTCCTTTGGCTGTGGCAGTGGGTGTGGCCGTAGGTGAGCAAGTGGGATCCTTGTTAGGTGTAAATGGTGATAAGGCACACTTGAACTCCAGCATCATAGGGCCCTGGTACACAGAAGGTGCTCAATAAATGTAAGACAGGATTCTTATTCTAGGACAATGTTTCTCAAAATGTGTTCCTCAGACTAGCAGTAGCATCAATATCATCAAAGAGCTCTGAAATGCAAACAGACCTACTACATCAGAAACTCTTAGGGGCTGGGGATATAGCTCAGGAGCACAAGTTCCTGCCTGGCAAGCACAAGGTCCTGAGTTCCATTTCTGGTACTCAGGACCAGGGGAAAAAACATAGAAACTCTCAGATACCCCCATTTTAAACAGAATGGTTCTGATGCACACTAAAACCAAAAAACACTGGACTAGAAGAGTTTATACTTTTGGAGCATGGACAGATAAAATGTATAATTTGGGTCAGCATAGCAGTAGATACCTGTAGTCACAGAGGCAGAAAGATAGCAAGTATAATGTCAGCCTGGGCAACTGAGTGACTCAGGGAGAGTCTGTCTCAAAATAGAAAATAAAAAATGCCTACGGATCCAGCTCAATGTGAAGGTTCTGGGTTTAATCCCTGATACCACATACATACACACAAAAAGTGTAATTCTGTGTATGAAGGTTGAGGTAAGGAAAGAATTGAAAACATCTACCAGTAATGGGACAGTACCTCACCTCTTCTAAAGGCTTCAGGCTTAAAGAGTGGTTTCCTCATTTAAGTATAGGACCCCCTGGGCCAGGGAAGTGATGGAAGTAGAGTAAGAAAAACATGGTCATCGCAAGTGCCCTTTTATTCTCACAGTTTGGGTGAAAGGTGAATGCAGAAATATTTCTTTGCTCTAAGAACAACATCAGTGCAAAAGGCCCCAATGACATTCAGCTTTAGGTTAGGGAGCTCAGGAGTATCACATGTATTTAAAGACAGCAGCATCTATTTAGATCTAGATTATTGGTGCTGAGTAAAAAAGGTAGGTTCTGATCTTTTGATTTCAAAAGTGAGGGCATAAATCTAGGTCAATATTAGTTTGCATTAAAAATTTGCTGATATTTGAGTATTAGTTCACATTAAAACAAAAGAATAAAAAAACCCACAACATGCATGTCAGCTTGCAGTCTTTGCACTGTCTCAGTTTTCTTTTTCTTTTTTTCATGTACTAGGAATTGAACCCATGGCCTTCAGATTGAGCTACATCCCTAGTCTTTTCCACTTTTTAAATTTTGTGATGGGGTCTCCACAAATTGCGAAGTACATGGTGCAGGCTGGGCTCAAACTTGCAATCTTCCTGCCGTAGTCTCTCAGAGGGCTGGGATTATAGGTGTGCACGCCCGTGCTCAGATGATTTGAGTTTCTGAGCTCAGAATCATGTATTATGCTTTATTTTATGTTCTACACATCACCCTGCCCCCACCTTCTTTCTCCCTATAGGCTTAGGCCCATACTAAATTGTCAGTAGGATCTCCACGAAAACCTCCTTTAGCCTCAGAAGAGTCCCCAGTGTGGGCTTAGGCTTTTCCACTGGTTTTGCCAAGAATAATGGCACCGAGTAGCTTCCTTTGCTGCCCTACTATGAACATCTGAACTGGCTCCAACCTTGCTTTGTCCGATGTCAGGTATATTCAAACTTTCAATGTCACATTACATTTAACTGTAAATAGTGGGAAGGACTCAGGTCCAAGAGTGGTATGTTAATGATCTATCTGGCAAATTGTCACAAAACAGTGCAGGACAGTTGCAGGAACTTCATGTGAAAATGTTTAGCAAACTAATCATGGTAAGAACAGTTCCTATTTTACTACACAGTTGTCCAGGTACAGACAACAATTTGCGAGGATTATCTGTTTTCAGGACTTCCATAGGGCAAGTGCCATTGAGGCTTGGGGAAGTTACATAACTTGTGTAAGGTTTTGTAGCAGTACTTGGTAAGGTTTAGACCTGGATCTGGGGTCTGCTTGCAGAACTCAACTTCCTAATTGTTACTTTGGAAAAGTGGTTAGCAACTATCAGTCAGCAGTATCTTTCAAGGTGGCATGTGAAATAAGAATTCCAGCAGAACACGATAATGACAAATACGGTAAAGATTTGTGTTTAACAAGAAACACAAATTTTGTTGCCTTCAGAAAACATCCCTATGTCCTTTCTATCCTGTGTTTCACCAGAATTAAAACCACTTTATTTGTCACCTATAGGTGGCAACAGTTGTATGGATGACTTTTTGGTGGGGCTTTTTATTGCAATTGAGAGCAAACATAGGGTAAACAGGCACAATGAGAATATATTTTCAGGTGCAAAATAAGTAGCTTTGCATATTCTTACAGTATTTTCCTGTCTTTAGTGTAAGCACAGAATTATTAGTGATAATCCAAGGAAGAAGTAGATGGTGACATATTTAGAAATTTCTTGAGAATTATACCTTAACTAATTTAATATCTTGTTGTCCAAACCAATTTAGTAATGGACGTGTTTTGAGTAAATATTCTCGTGGTTTTGATTCTCATAGGGATTTTCACAGAAGAGTGTGCTTTTAGAAGATTTTGAGGGATAAACAGGATTGAGATATACGATTAGGAAGCAGGAGTGCATTTCAATAAGTTGCCATCCAATATGCCCCTATCACCTCTGTACACCACCCCACACTCTACCTCAGGATCAGCATATGCCCAGAGACACACTTGCTTGTGCTTTTACATTCTGTAATGGACAGACTCATTGTAAACATAAAAACACAGAGGATGCCCATCCTGAGAGGTTCTGAGAAACACATCTAGGCTCAGGTAAGTACTAGATTAGTCGAGTATCTGATATATACATAGTTTGTATTTCCAAACAGCTTTCCCATGGATCACCCCACTGTGCCCTCATATCACCTGGAAGGTGAGGGGCTCTGGGGCCAGTTATACTTTATATGGATATTTATGGAACCTGTCATTCGTACAAATTCAAGTGAGATTAGACCTGGAGACTTAGATTCTTGATATCTAGAGTGGAAATCCCATGTTTTTCATAGCCAACAGTAATCATGGGCTAGGGATTTCATGAACACTAGAAAGGACCAATCAGGAGAAGATATGAAAAGGAAGAGGGGAATACATTAAGATACACAAAACCTCAGTGTAAACCAGCAAAATACATATGTAAGATAGTGCCAGCTTCACAGTAATACATGTTGTACCTGTACAGCCAGAAACTTTCATCCATAGCTGGGGAGAAAAGAAGAAATTTATGAAATAGTGCAATCAATCATTGTTCTATGATGAAGGCCACTTTCATTCTTTCAAGTGTGTTTCCATCTGTTGATTATATCTTGCAAATATTGGATAATGTATCTAATAAATATATCTTGCAAATATTGGTTAATGAATCTGAATGTCAGGAAGTGATTCGAATCTACTTGAGAAATTCAAATCTAGCATCATTCCCCAGCTGTGTCCTACCACAATGACTAGTGCTCCTAGTCCAAATGCATGCAAACAGGATCTTAATGAACATGATTCTTAAGTTCTCTATTGCTACAGAGAGTAGCTGTCAATCCTTTCAAGAAGATATGTGATAAGAAAATAGAGTTTTTACAGTCTGTCGGATTTGGGGTTGAATGCATTGCATAAATTGCCTCACTTAATCCTGACAGTCTCCCCCTGGGACAGCACTAGTGCCACTCTCATCCTATAAGTGAGAAAATACAGATGGAGAAGTGGAAATAGTCATCCACATACAATGGCTAATATGTTTGGAAAGCAGGATTTAGGCAGAAGGCGCCTGACTGCAAAACTTGGGATCTTAATCACTATATATTACAACAGGTATTTGGAAAGTTGTGTGCAATTCCTCGCATTGTGCTAATTAGCTGTGTGACCCTCTGAAATGTAGTTTCTTTACATGAAAGTTTTTTGGATCGTCCCACTCAGTAAAGCTCTGTGGCTCTAAAATATTCTTAATTGGGTGTCTTCTGTGCATCTGTTAGTTGCGCAATAACCAAGCCTAACATCCCTCTTCTCCACATTAGTTCTCAATGACTTGAAAAATAAAAGACAAAGGCTGACAGGAAGCTAAAATATCAGCTTTATTATTGACAAAACCTAAATTGCAAGATGAGGTTTTTATCTGCAAAGAAGTGAATTTCCTAACATTGGTCATCAGAAACAGAGAAGCTCAGTAACAGCCTTGGACTGGGGAACAAATATCTATCATAAAACCTACAGGACAAAGGAATGGAACAGGGTATGTGCTTCTGACAGCAAGCCTGATCACAGAGAGACGTGGGAAGAGCCAGAGGTGGACTATGCATGGCTAGTTCCTGTCCTAGGTTTGCTAATTAAACAAGTTACTCCTCTGTCCCCTGAGGAGTGAATCAGGGGGCTCAGACAAACCAGGTCAGGAGTGTTATCCTAGCGAGCTCCTTGTGCTTGGAAAAAACACAACTGGGAAGATGTGAAAGACAGGAGAATTTTCACTTGGGAGCAGGTAAGTGAAACAGAGGAGACAGTCTGTGTCATCCAGGGCTTTGCCTTTAAGTGGAAATTGTGATTTACCCCAACTCTTTTTTGAGGAGCAAATCCTGAGCTCTGGGCAGATGGATGTGAAGGCAGACTTTAGTGTTAGGCTCTTGTGTGCACAGGGAGGAGGAATTTTAATCCAGGGCCTCTGAGATGAAGATTGTATACATCTCAAACACTATGCTATGTGACATTTGCTGGGGGTGGGTCACCCTCAAGGAAAAGATGTAGCTGAAGTCATTTCTTGCAGAGACACTAGATAATCTCTTCCCTAACGCCACCACTTACTGCATTCCTGGCCGAGCTACTTTCTGGATGAGACACAGAAATAGATAGAATGACCTTTGGTGAGCCCTAGAGGCTCCTCCACACTTCTATTCTCAAAAGTTGTGGTGTTAACCTTGTTAACCTGGTCGAATTCCAAGTTGGATAATTATTTTCTCCCAGTGCTTGGTTCTCTCTATTACCTCAACTGGACACATTACTCTTCACTTGCCCTTCTGAAAAATTAATGTGACGCATCGTAATAGAGAACCACTCTTTCCACCCAGCCGCAAGCAGGGAGATGTGAGTTGGCACTTGGGGGCACTTGTTTCCTTACTGGGGTCTTAGTGATTCTTCAGCATCTCCAGGGCAAACTGGTTTTATTAAGTGAAAGAGTAATTTTCAGCGGAGATGTGCTTTTATGATCGCGTTAACTGTATCACTGTCTTTTACCATGATCAATGGCTTTCAATGTCCTCTGCCAGAACCCCTGAACCCAGAGGGAGAAAAATATGAGTTTACTTCCTGAGAAAAAGAAAAAAGAAAGCAGACAGAAGCTCAGTAGGAAACTGAGAATTGCTAGAAAATAGTACACCTTGTGCAAAGTTGAAGAACGTACTTTGGGGATAACACTGGCCAAAAAGCCAGATGGCTTTTTGGACCAAATCAAAAGGATTCAAAGAAAAAGAAGTTATTCTATTGAGAAGATAAGATGATTTTTCTCTATATGGAAGATGAGGAAGATGTGGGGCTGGCTCCCTCAATAGGAAAGAAAAGAAAGAAGAAAATCACAAACTTCTCTTATGGCACAGCAAGACATTTGGGAACAGAAAAGGCACGATGACAACATGATAAATCTGGGCAAAACTGTCCTATGAATATTCAAAGGACATTTGTTATTTCTGCAAACTCTGATATGAGTGTTATCACCTGCAATGCCTGTCTGAAAACTCACGTTTCCCCCATCTGCTGGATAGATGTAGAAATCTAATTTAAAATAGTCTGATCACCTTCAGTGATGCAATATGTTTCATCATTTTGGTCAGTTTCTCTAAAAGTCAAATATGCAATACTTTACGGTGACCCGGAGCTGGGCAAACAAGGCCAGCACAGTGACAGCAGCCTGCATAAATAGCTTAACTAAGTGGAACAAAGTGGGACACGCTTCTCTGTGTTACGTTCCTTTTCCTTTTTCTATCATAGAAATATTAACTAAAAGCTTTATTTAGGAATGAGAACTCAGCAAGTCTTGATATGGGAACTTCTAAATATGTTCATATCTGGCTTAGATGTCAAAGTATTTGTACAATTAAATGAACTTTGTCAGGAGCAAATACAGCACGAAAGGAAGAGCTGTGTATTCAAACACCATGGAGCTATGTTTTACTTTGGAATAAAAGATTTCTGGTTGCTTCTTCAAGAAAAATAAAATATATGCTTCCTTGGATCACATGATTAAAAAAAAGCTTAAACTACTCTTTTTTCCCAATGGAAATTTTTCTTCCAAAAGAAAAATTCCTCACATCATTAAAAAGGTCAGCCAGGAGTAGTGGTGCACATGGGTAATCCCAGTACTCAGGGAGGCTGAAGCAGAATTATTGCTAAGTTTAAGTCTAGTCTTGGCAATTTAACAACTTACTGAGACCCTGTCTCAAAATTAAACAAACCAACAAATAAAGTGGGGAAGTAGCTCAGTATAAAGATGCTAGGCTTAATTCTAATAACTCAAAAAAAAAAAAAAAAAAAGAGAAAGAAGAGGAAGAGAAAGAACAGGAGAAGGTCAACATGATCAAATTTTACCTGGAAGTGCTGTTTCTATTATAATGCATGCTACCACTGCCAAAGCAAGAAAAAAGTTTTATGTTATCCACTAACTGTTACAAACTAATCTAGAATTACTTCCAACAGAATGGGGTGCACCACGTAGGAGTCACAGTATATCACAGCACCCAATCTATTATGCATTTTCAGCAGCCATCGAATTAGAGTGGGGTGGCACCTAAAGGGCATCCAGGATTTCCATGAGCTACTTAGTCAGCACTTGTTGTGTCCAGCATGGTCTTTGAGATGCTAGGGACACAGTGGTGTATGACACAAAGTCACTGTTCACATGCAATATATAAATGAAGGGTGCTGTAACATGAAGTTAATACAGAACAAGGCTCCAGATGTATCAGAATGTAAGTCCCCGAAAATTGCCTAATTGAATTAGAATGGTCTACCCAGGCTGTTTGCTCTGATGATGGCACTTAAAACACAAATATTACAGATTTAGCATTTTGAGCAGTCTCTATACTGATTTCCGTAGTGGTTGTACTAGTCCATATTCCCACCAAAAAATGTAGAAGGGTTCCTTTTTCCCCCATAGCCTTACCAACATTTATATTATCTGATTTCTTGAAAATAGCCAGTCCTTTGGGGGGTAAGATGGAACCTCAGTGTTATTTTAATTTGTGTTTCTCTAATGGCCAGCCATGTTGAGCATTTCTTCATGTATTTATTGATCATTTGTACTTCTTCTGGGAAGTGTCTGTTTATGTCATCTGCCCCAGTTTTTTTGACTGGCTCTCTTATTTTGTAAGGTCTACTTTTTTGAGTTCTTTATATGTTCTAGACATCAGTCCTCTATCTGAGGAATAACTGGAAAAACTGAAACTAGAAATTTGATTTGACCCAGCTATTCTCCTTCTAGGTATCATCCCCAAAAGAGTAGAAGACACCATATTACACTAATACATGCACACCCACATTTATAGTAGCACAATTCATAATAGCTCAATCTTGGAAGTAGTATATGACCATCAACAGATGAATGGATAAAGAAAATATGGTAGTTATACACAATGGGGTATAATTATGCCATCAAGAAGGATAAACTGTAATCATTTGTAGGAAAATGGGTTCACCTTGAGAACACAATGTGAAGTGAAGTAGCTCAGATACACAAGTGTAAATATTGCACAGTTAATCTTATATAAAAAACCCAGATTATAAATGAAGCATGAAACAAAAGATGTATATGGGAAGTACGGAGATGGATATTTCCCCAATAGTAAGGGGATCAAGAGATGGAGGGGAGGGAGAGGGAAAAGAAAGGGGACAAAAAGGAATTAAGATGTATTATACACATTTATGCACAAGGGATGTACACATTATATACTATGAACACATGCTAATACAAATTAACAAAATAAACATTCACAATGGAGTTAGGAATAAAGGAACATAAAGATTCCATTACATTCAATGTATGCATCTAGTCCCAATCCTGTTTTTAAAATGTCCCATGCTTTCAGCTAAATTCAAGCTTCTTGCCCATCTTAATGGTTCAACAGTCTTGTCATTATTCAATCTGTTTTCACAACATTCCTTCCAGAATTCATACACATAACCCATGGTTCACCAATGTATGTTTCTCCATGAAGAAGAGACATATACAGCAAGAAGACTTAGATGTTCACCTGTTTTATGATATCACAGCTGCTCTCCTATCCCTGGACATACTAGCAGGGGTAGATGCTGTGGATTCTAAGTTAGCATCAGAGAGCAGGACATCTCTTAAGATTAATAGGTGTCATACTGGCAAAAGCAATATCTTCTCTGTCAGGACCAAAGACATGTGAATCCACATCCCACTGCCCCCTGGATGGGTAGTTCTGCTCTGAGCCATTGGGGGTCTTCTCCTGTCCCTCCATGTCGGCTTGGCCAATGCTTGGGTGAGGAAACAACTGGCAACGTTTGGTAGAAATCTGGAGCAACAGCAGCCAATACAAGTTCCCCAGGGAGCAAAATGTTATTGACAAGGACAAGCCCATCTGTCATAGATGGTTCATGTATTGGCTCTGCCTTTTCCTCAAATGCTTCCTGCAGCCAGAAAGCTTTGTCTTACCTGGCCTAAGCCATTCCCAGGTAATTTGCTCATGTTCTAACTCCTACCCCTTTTAGGCAAGGGAACACTTGCTATGTGTGTCTTGATGCTTCTGCTTCTAAGTGAAAATATAAAATGCCACGTGGGTAATGTTCTTACAGGCAGAAACAAGATTGATCTACAACTACTATTGTGTGTGTAAACAAAATATTAAACTGTAGAGAGATTACATTATGGCTGTCTTAGTACAAAATTCACATACCAGTAGCATGTAGATACTGAGTAAAAAATTCTGGTACCAGGTAGGAGGTAGATGCTTTGTAGCGTCTCTCTACCACCTTAAATTCAGTTGTCTTTTAACTATGGGAGATATGTTCTAAGATCCCCCATGTTCTAAGACTCCTGAGTTCTACTTATGCTACATTCTATATGCATAAAAATCTGTGATTAAGTTTAATTTATAAGTTAGACACAGAAAGAAATTAACAAAGCAGAATAATTATAATAATATACTGCAATAAAAGTTATGTGAATGTGATTTCTCTCAAATAATCTTAACTGCATTCACCCTTCTTATAGTAGTGTGGGACGATGTTGTGGCTGTGATAAGATGAAGTGAAGTGAGTGTCACTGTGACACAGAGTTAGGCTGCTAAGTTAGGGTTAGTTGAACCCAAGCAGTTTAGTACTGTGAAGTTCAGCTGCTAACCAAGGTATCATGTGGATATACTGGACAAAGGGATGATTCATGTCATGGACAGGACAGAATGAGAGGGAAAGAAAGAGTCCATCACACTGCTCAGAATGGTGTGTGATATAAAACTTACAAATTGTTTATTTCTGGAATTTTCCATTTCATATTTTTGGACTGTCTTGACCATAGGTAACTGGAATCACGGAAGATAAAACTGTGGATGAAGGGCGATGACAGTGTGTTCACTCAGTAAACGACTATTATCAAAGGTAATCTCTTCATGAATCATAAGTCAGCAACCCATGACTATAAAAATAAACTTTATGTTTTGTTCTCACACACAGAGAACAATTTAATGTAAAAGCAAAAGGCACCTTTCTTCCAATGAAGTATGTCTGCCTCGAATGGCTGTGTAAACACAACTCAATTGCTATGAGAATTAAACGTGGACCAACAAAATCAATAGTTAATTGTGTAACTCGGGGTCTTCCATTCCAGGCCTAATCTGTAAAGAAAGTCCAGAGGATGTTTGCTTTTGATTTTCTTAAAATATTATTTACAGCCCTTCTGTCAGGCAAAAGAGTTCACAGGGTCTTTACGTTATTTCCATAAGTTATTTGGTTTGTAAGTAGTCAAGGTCATATTGATCACCCAGCCTTTCCAGTTTTCATTTTAAAATTCTGTATCGTTATTAGGCAAGCTGCCTCATTCTAAGTATCTGGCTTGTGCCTGGGCCAAACAAATTTTATTGCAAAAATAAAACCAATACAATAGGTGTCTTGATACCAGATATGATATGCTAGCTGTATTATAAACTCCCTTTCATGATGATATCCAGAGAAGTTAAGCAGCTCTCCACCTACCACCCTCTCAAAATCAACAAAATATATGGTTCTGTGAAAATACTTGCTTTTGTGTGATATACCAAGCAGCACTGTGGGGTTGGCTTGACCCTACAGATGGATAAGCACGCTACCTACTCTGGCATCCTGAAGGGACCACAGTGAGGAGCTGCTGCTTGAATAGCACCTAAAAAAATCTTCCAATCTCATTAGTCCAACTGGATGAGAAGGGAAGGAGGGCAGGCAGGCCTCATCTTGCAAAGGAAGATGCACAGTAATATCTAGAAGACCATGTGGGTAACAGGAGGACTGCCTTGACCCTTGTGATATTACAGTGGAGCTAAAAATGTTATGTTTGAACTTCTTTTCCCTTTAAAGTATAACCTTTCATATAGTAAGTTAAACCTCGCTCTCTCTTACATATTGTTAGAAGCCTTCATCCATTTCAGAGACTGAAGGCAAAATAATTCTTAAAATAATGAATCATTTTTCTCTTGCCAGCTTGTCCAGAAATCCCATGATTATTTTGCTGTAGCAGACAATGACCTTCTCAAAGGAGGCCTATCAAACACGTAAGATAAGTAATGAGAGGATCTCGTTCTCCTGCCTCAAGCAAAAAAATTGCACAGAGGGAAAATGTTTGTGAGCACATCAATATGTTTGTCTCAGGATGGGCAGCAGCATGTTCCAAGTCAAGGGAGCAGCCCATGTGCCTGGGTGTGACCAGTGGCCCCCACTGGCCAGGATTCATGGAGAAGGTGTTCTTGGAGGGATCGTGGGGTAGAAACCTAAGCCCTTCACCCAGTAACACTGGAAATATTTCTTTGATGGAGGGCAGAGCAATTTTCAACCTCTTGGTTGGTGAGCAAATTAACTAAAGGAAAGGAAGCCGTGGTTAATGGTATCTCAAACAATGTAGAAAATCATGGTTCTGATTCACGAGGTCCAGGAGCTAAGATGAACTGTAATGAATCCTGTCTTTTCTTCATATTCCTGTCTTCCCACCAGACAGCAAATAGGGGGAGAAAGGTGATTTCTTTTGTTGTTCTCTCCAAGGAAGGAAGCTTGCAAAGTAGAAAGCTGAGGTGAAGCAGAAACATGCCAGGATTTAAGTGTCTTGGGGTGACATGTGAGAATGGTGCTGCATTCTCAGGCCAAGAGTCACCAGTCCATGCTTTTATTATGGCTCTAGTACTTAAATCCTGTCCAGTCTATGGATAGCTAGAGACATACATATCTCGACTTCAGGAGACAAGTACAAGATCCTCCTGGTGATGAAACAAACAATTCAAATGGCAGGGCCCTCTCTGGAAAGGGGGTGAGAAAATGTGGAGGAGAAAAAGAAAGTTCTTTATTCTCAGGAAATCTCAGGAATCAATGGGCTTAACCAGGTGGTACCTCCATGGCTGCACAGGGGCAGAGGTAATAGAGTAATCTCACAAGTAATCAAGATACAAATGATCCAGGGATTTGCAGATAAAATTGAACTGGCTCAGCAACATCTTAGGACAAAAGTCAGTAGCACACAGATATATATCAAAGACATTATGTAGCTAGCCAGTGGGGGATGGCAATGGGCTGAATTTTGAGCTCAGCAAGGTAGTTTGTGTCTCTGGGCTCTGATTCACCACTTTCTTCTCTGTAAAATGTCCTCTCCACCTTTTGGAAGGGCCAGCATCCACTCAGTTGTTGAGACTCCAGTGGAAGAAAATCCTAATCACATTCTGGCCAGGAGCCTTGGCCACTGTCTCCTACCCCCTCTGCAGATCATTATTGGAGCAACAGTTGGCTTTATTGTTTCTATGGGTTGTCGTGACTCAGTCTCTCATGTAGGGACTCTATAAGTCTCTTTATCTTTGCATCTTTTGTGCCCAGAACATGACGGGCTCATGGACAGTCAATAAATGTTAAAGGAATAAAGGAGAGATGATAATTATATTTTCTACTGGTTATCTGTTTTTTTCCCTCCAACTCTTAATTCTGTAGCATCCTCTAGTACCATTCAAAGAGACTGAGTTAGAAGGACAAGGTATTTTACTCTCCGGTGAGGAATTTTCATTTATTTCCTGAGGGGCAGTTACTGTCTAATTACCTGGACAACATTAAGGTCTCTTTTATTTAGAAAATGGAGATAATAACTTTCTCAGTAAGTAAACAGCAAGATTGTTTTTCACGAAAACTTCATTAACATACTACTTGCAAGGGAAATTTCTCTTGCCATAAGCCAAGCTCCTTCAAACTATCAGCAGCGTACAGGCTAAAAGCTAGGGATTAAATAACACATGAAATAAGTAGGGACTATACTACGTAGCAGTGGCCACTGTCACTAACACATGTGGCATGTGTTAGTAGGGCCTTTAAAAACTCCAAATAGTTTTATGTGAAGGAAAAGAAAAACAACAGCAATGAATCCTAATTTTTTAAAAAATAGAAAGAAAAATGGGCAATTTTCCTGGAATGAAGGTTTTAAAATATTGTGATGAACTTAAAGAACACTGGATTGTCTTCAAAGCACGTGAGAGATTTTGGCAACCTGGGGTGACTTTCCCAGGATGGGGATTAAGTGAATCCTTCATTTCCCTGGGAGGTCTTTGGCCTGGGCTCTTTTCATAGGTTCAGAGAGAAATTCAGCCTGGCAGAAGCCAACTCATGTGAAGGTAACAGTTTTCCATACATAAAAACTGACACAGGACTGAGGGTAGAATGGGCAGAATTGTCTTTTCTTCAACTCTGTGAAAACTTACAGTGTCAGCTAGTTAAATATGAGTGGGCTGGTGTTTCTATATGCTGGATCCAGGGCCTGTGATTTCTCTGCCATGTGTACCTACAGTTCTTTGAAGTTAACTGGGAAATACTTTTCCTTAAACCAGTGTTACTGGCAAAATATGCCTTAAATATCCCTGTTGGGTACTATCAAAGGATTACTGAAAATCATGAAGCTAACCCAAAGGCTGGAATGGGTGGAAAATGACTAGACACAAGAAACTGAAGTGAAACCCTGCTAAGCATATAGATCTACACATACACATAGGCACACACATGTACACAAATGCATACACACACACACATACACCTTTTTCCTCATGGTGTCAGAGAATGGCTGTAGGATATGCATTTTAAAGAAAAGAAGAAAAGGAATCACTTCTCATAACAATGTCTGAGTAGATTTTGGTGTGTTGGTCAGGGCCAATGAAGATCTCTTGCTGTGAGCCAGCTAGATAAGAAATGCAGTGCCCTCACTTTACACTCTACATGGTCCAAATGTGATCAGCAATTAGCTCTGGCAGCTTCCGTTACTTGGGAAGAGCCATCAGGGTTTCTCTCCTGCAACCCTCAACAGTGACAAAACACCCTTGGCTCCTATCCCATAGAATGACAAAATATTAACTGAAAATCTAATTAATTTGTGAATGAATTATGGCCAAAAAACTTTTACCATTTTATAATCAATTTTAAGTGAGTCCCTAACAGAAGATAGGATGAAGAGAAAGCTTAAAATTACGAGAGGTTGGTATACTGTGTTCACTATGACTGATGATTTTAAGGGGGGTAATTTTACAATCCATCAAATTTTTGTCATTTCAAAGATCATGCCTCCCAATCTATGCTGTAAATTAATTTTAGAATTTACATATTTATTAAAAATTGTATTGAAAACACAAAGAAGTGAGCCCTATTTGAATAATAAAGTAACTTGTTATTCTACTGGAGATTAAAAATAAAAAATATTTTATTATCAGGTAATATGGACATAAACTGCTATCTGATTTACTTAAACAAGTAATGAATATGCTCCAGAAGCAATGACAAGATATTGAAGCTAATCCCCCCAATCCTCATTTTTAGGGCCTGAAACAGTTCTTATGACAATAAAAGCAGGGAAGTAAAGACCAGGTCTCTGAGTCTGTGGGCGTGTGCATGTCTGAAGCAGGGCTACAATCATTTTGTGAGGGGCTGCAG
Source organism: Dinomys branickii (assembly GCA_004027595.1). Classification (NCBI taxonomy): domain Eukaryota; kingdom Metazoa; phylum Chordata; class Mammalia; order Rodentia; family Dinomyidae; genus Dinomys; species Dinomys branickii. The sequence goes on from PVLD010003181.1 coordinate 36,398, forward strand.
ACAACAAAACCCATGGCTTGACGTGGAATGAAGGAGCCCTTGACTTCATTTCAAATCTTTCAAAGAAGGTCCTTGTTTTCACTTCTCAGAGCTTACTGGGATGAATTCCCATCCTAACTAAGACTTGTCCAAGATTACAGAATACCCAAATGTCTATAGCAGCCACTGCTTGCCAGCAGTGGTGCTGGACACTGGCCAGGCATGACTCCAGGGTATAAACGGCAATGATGAGATGTGCGTGGGGTTGTCATTACGGGTTGATGTCACAATACATTTGGGTGGACACAACCACTCATGAGGATTAGCCTGCATGGCAGACTGTCAACTCGAAAGATCTGGCTCTAAAAATCACAAAGGCATGGGTTCATCTCCATGAAGATGAGTCTGGGGGAATAGAGCTGGTGAGTGGTTGCATGTACTAATTAGAATAATGGATGAAGAAATAAGCATTAGGCGGAAGGAAGTGCTCTCTTCAAATTCCTGGGAGAGAAGGAAGGAGAATACTTGCTTACTACAAAATTCAGTTTAATCACGGCTCTATCATCATGTGTATTCATGATAAGCTGTTGTTGCCATCTTTACAAAAACCAAGCTGGATGTGGTGGTATGCATTGTAACATTAGCAGTCTGGAAGGCTGAGGCAGAAGGTTCCCAAGTTAAAGCCCCGCTTGGACAACTTAGTGAGATGCTGTCTTAAAATATTTTTTTAAAGGAAGAGAAAAAGGATAGAGATGTAGCTGAGTGTGAAGGTTCTCTGTCCAATCCCAGCACAACAAAACAAAAAAAAAAACAGAAAAAGAAAACAAGAATAAGAGGTCCCTTCTGGTATTCACTTTCCCACAGCTAGGCCTCATACCTGACATTGCAATGTAAAGGAGAAGAGGTTCTTTTGGGCTCAGTTGGAGGATTTGGAGGGTTCTGTCCATGGGTAGCTGGCTCTGGGCAGAAATGGCATGATGGAGGGACCCGGTGCAGGAAAGCTGATAACCCATGGGAGGCAGCAAGCAGAGAGCGAGAGAGCCAGAGAGAAAGAAAGCGGCCAGGGACACGACTACACCTTTCCAGGTCGTGCCCCCACTGACCCGGTTCCTCCAACCAGACTCCATCTCTTAATTGCACATTCAGCTATAAACTTGCCAATGGATTAATCGTCCAATGACTTTAGCTCCACCACCATCTAATCCACTGTAAAAGCCCCACCTCTGAATACAGGAAGCTTTTGGTGGAAATTTTATATCAAACCATAACACCTTCATGAACTACCATAAGTAAGGGGCTTGGTTGATACTTCCTCACTATGCAGGGTTCACTGCTTCGATGTAGATACAACCAGTACCTGGCACTCACGAGGCAACTACTGCCTACCATGACCATAGTAGGTGCTGCTGGTCAATTATTCTGAACATGGATACATGAATCCTCAGAATCTTCCTTCACACAGGAATTCAGATAATTTTTACCTACCTGCTGTCCTTGGCACTACAAATGGCAGCTATCCGACATGTCTGGTTAGCACGTGTGTATGTGTACATAGAGTGGGGCTACTTCTATATCAAACATCATGCAGTCAGATATACTATATGCTAGTAGTAAAGGCATAATTCTCAGTATATGTAGCAATTTGAGACTGTATATTGATGCCTAGTATATGGAATCTGGAGTCACCTTTGACTCCTCTCTCTGATTCCATGCCCACTAGCCTGTAAAATTGCTTGTTTATTCTCAGATTTACTCCTCTCCTTTCTCCTGCATCCTAGGACCTGCATTTTCTAGGTTCTCTCTCTTCCTGGTTCCTGAGGTTTGGTCAGCAGGAGGCAAAGACAGAAGCCTAGGCAGTGAGGAGAGAAACGGGCATTTTTTTGTGTCTCTAAATCCTGCGACACTGCTAGCAGTAGCTGCTGCTCCTCTACTCTCTCCGTGCTGCCACAGTAGCTGTTTCTGCCCAAGGTTTTAGCTTCTACTGGAGGGACCTGCTTTTTGGCTCTCGGGTCACTTTTGCCATTGTCCTCCTACGCCCATGGGTGGCTGTGACTTCCCACTTCTGCTCATCTCTGGATGGTGACTTTCCTGTACTTCGCATCTCAGATACTGTTATTGGAGTAAGAAATTTCCTATATTAAGTTCCCGCTACTGAAAGAACTAAAACAGTTCCTGTTCTATGCTAATCCTGATTGATACCCCCACTAAGTTCTGTCCGCTCTACTTTTAAAGTATAACCTAAATCCAGTCATTCTTCCCCATTTGTTTTCTGCTATCATGTCTTGCCTGGAGGACCACAGTGGCTTCCTAGCCATTGCTTCTGTTCTCACTCCTGACAGCTGTTCTCCTTACAGAAGCCACCATATTCCTCAAAATCTGTACATCACACCACACCCATTCTGCTCAGAAATCCTCCTGTGCTTTTTTTTTTTCTTTCTGAGAATGAAGCTTAAAAGTCATATACAGCTGGCTCCTATTTCTTCTCCACCCTGATTTCTTCTTCTACTCTCCTTTTGCTCCAGCTTAGCAGACCTAGGACAGACATGCCGAACAGGTTCCTCTTCCCGGGCCTCTGCCCTTGATTTATTCCCTGTCAATAAGCTTCTTCTTTAAACAGTCACACTTCAGTATTTCACTTCACTCAAATGTCCCCTCTTCAGAGGGACCTTACCCAACACTCTCACTGAAGTACTGTGCTCTTTATTTCCTATCCACTCATTCTGCTCAAGTTTTAAATGCCATACATAACTGCTTGACATCAGTGATTCCTCAGAATCCACAGAGGCTGGCTCCAGGAGCCCCCATGGATACCAATAAGAGTGTATAATTTAACCTATATCCTATATACAACCCTCTAAGCTAAGTCATATTTGCATGACCCATAATACCTGACATAATATAAAGTGTTTGAAAGCCACTGTTCTACTGTGTTGTTTAGGGCATAGTGACAAGAGGGAAGCCTCTGCTGTTCAGGGCAGGTATAATCTTTTCTGGATATTTTCCATTCACACTTGGTTGAATCTAGAGATTTGGAACCATAGATATAGATGCTGACTGTGTAACATTTTGTTTATTATGTTTTCCTTACTAAAGTATAAAATCAATTAAGGACAAGGATTTTGGCTTTTTAAAAACTTCCTCTATTCACAATTCCTAGTAAATGCTATGAACTCTGCAAATAGCCTTAAGTCAGTGAACGATAAGCCCTTATCACACTGTGAAAAGCAAGTGGTGCCAAGTAATAGTTACTTGTAGTACTAGAATAAGAACAATTTCTAATGAAACCAACAGACATGTGTAGTCTGAAAGCCCACTGAAATCCAGGATGTTGCTACATCAATGAAATGAACTATGAGCAGTCTGTTACAAGGCATCCCTTTACGTTCCCACAGTTTTATTATCTCTGCCTTCCGTCCTTCTCAAATGCTGTTCCTTCGTGCCTATGTCTACTGCAATTGCAGCTGATATGGAAATACTATTTTAAAATGTGAAAGAACTGTAGTAGACCAAATAGCTTGTGGATAAAGTTGATTGGTTTGATGGTTTTAATTGTATAAGCTACAAAATACGTTTGTGATGTCCAGGGCTATTAGCCTGACAGCTATTTCTGGCCACATAGCCCAGCTTGGAGCAATCACTTTTTGAAGGGCTATGCTATGAACAAATTTCTGAGAACTTAGTAGGTCAAAGCCAATTGTTTCCTGCTGAGGAAAAGAGTTTTACTAATTTCATTCTTATTGTCTTCTGCTTTTTGGCTTAGAGTGGTCTTGTGTATCTTACTGGTTCCTCAAAAGGTATGTTGAAGTTGTCTCCCCTGACACCTGTGAACGGGACTTTATTTGGAAACAGGGTCTTTGCAGATTGAGAAGTGAGTGAAGATGGATCACGCTGGAGTAGGATGAGTCCTGAATGCAACATCAGGGGTTCACAGAGGGAAACAGGAAGAGATTCGCAGAGGGCAACGCTATGTAAAGACACAGACACAGAGAGTGAAGACGCCACGTGCTGACAGACGCGGACACTGGAGTTGTACCTGTGAGGCCAAGGAACACCACGGATTAGCTGTGTGGCTGTCAGCCCTGATATTTCAATTATGTTGGATTAAACAAGGCCTCGGAGATTAGTAAAGCACACCCCTGCTGTGTTACGGAGGCATGCACTTGGATACTACACACGGTCTCGTCCCCGTTTCTCGCTAGCACTGTTCCCTGGCTCTGCTTCCGGCCTCCATAAACGAAGCTCTACCTTTGCTCCACTTTACCTTTCTACCATGAAGTTTCTGCCGTGGAGCCTGCTGACCATGTACTGAACCTCTTAAAACCATGAGCTAAATTAAACTTTTCTTCAAGATACGGGTGTCAGGTGTTGTGTCTCAGTGACCGGAAAGCTGATTAACACAGGCAGCGATCATCAGACTCTGGGACAGAGAGCGAGGCCTTACACCAGGCTGTCTCTGACACCTAGCTCCCGGATCTGTGAAAGCCTACCTTCCTTTTAAGATTTCCAGTTTACAGTTGTAGTGGCCCTAGGAAAGTAGCTCAGATCATGGTAATCTCTATAGTACTTATCATTCTTAACAGGAGTCACTCTGAGATACTACAATTCTAGGTTTTACAATTAAATATTCAGTGAGTTTTTTTAAATTGATACAAATGAAAAGGACAAAAATTTAGGGTATCTTTTGGCCTTTTTTCTTTATTGGACTTAAACATAGCATACTTGAAGACCACATTTTTTGGTTAATTCTGCCATTTGAACTGATGATTACATTAATTCTGTAAAACAGAAAAGACTTCATTTAAAAAGGAAAAGTAATCAGAAAGGAAATGAAGTTATATTTAGAGTATCAGGACCCGGTGGGGTGCACTATGGTTTCACGAGATGTTTCCTTTGGTGCACACATTAGCACCCTGACTCTGCTCACGTGCGCTGGACTCCCCTTGTTTGGTTCACTCCACAGATGGGGAAAGAGTGTAATCAACATCTTGCAAACATGCACTTAGACCAAAACTTTTAAAATTATAGTCTCCAAGGTTTTCTTTACTTTAAAAAAAATTCAATTACTTAGTAAAATTTTTAAACACTGGATTTAGGCCCAGGATCCTACTCCTGTCTAGAATTTCTCCCCACAATATGCCAGGGGAATACATCTGGTGGGCTGTGGATATAAATGGCTTAGCATCCTTTTCTGTGTTAGGGATGATACCTAAACAAGTCGAGAGTTATAGACTCAGATAAACACATGCCAACTGGAGTGCCATCTGGCATAACAAACAGTGTATGACCAACTCTCATTTTAGTGCCTTTCCTAAAATTAAGTAAACTATGAATTTTATAAGAGTTACTGCTATGTTGTGGATGTTAAATTGGTCCAAAATTCTGGGTGCAGGCTGACCTTGGTCATCATCTTCTAGTCTCCAGTACGGTCCTTGTCTTTGTACTGGCTGCTGTAACAAAGTCATCAACTGAGTGTTTTATAAATAATATAAGTTTATTTCTTACAGGTCTGGAGGCTGGGAAATCCAAAATCAAAGTTTTGTTAAATTTAATACCTGGTGAAAGCCCCGTAAGTGGTCCATAGATTCCTATCTTTTCACTGTGTCTTCACATGTGGAAGGGGCAAATAAGATCCCTGGGAAATTTTTAACAGGATACTTATACTATCCATGGGGACTATACTCTCAGGACCTAATCACTTCTCAAAGGCCACCTTTGCCATCCCATTGAGGAATAACTTTCAATGCAAAAACTTTAGAGAGATACAGACATTTGGTCTGTAGTCCACATGGACCCATGTCTGTTAAATCTATGCTATGGTGAAGGAAGAAATCTCTCTTCCAAATGGAATAATCCTTTTTTTTTTTTTAGTAAAGAGCCAGAAGCTAAAGATTAGAAGCATCTCTGCCTTGGAAGATCTGTCAAGAGTGACGGCTGGCCCAGTGATGGGAAAGACAACCTGGGAAGGCTAGAAATGTCAGAGCTCACAATGTCTTCCCAGGAGAAGAGATTTTATGATCCTGGAGCTTCCTTTTATTGTTTGCTTGGTTCCTGGCCAGAGCTGCTACCTTGTGCCCCATAATCCCTAAATAAATGATACCTCATGAGAAATCCTCACTGGAATTCCCTCTTTTGAAAGGAAATGTGCCAGTCTTAATTCTACTGGCTTCTTCCTATGACCTTTGGGGCATAAAGGCAGGAATGAATCCAGAAAAGGAAGCCTTGGAGATCTGTAGCCTAATCATATAAAGTTGTGCCTATGCTTGAAACATGGTGTGAGGATACCTTTTACCCTTCCCAGCACCTCCAGCTTGGCTATGACATGCTTTCCATCATCTGATATTTTTAACTTTCCACATATCACCCAATTTTATATCTTCCCTGCTTTTATTTTTCATTTCTTTTAACTTAAGAAAACCTTTCAACACATATCACTTCAGAGATGTGTACCCTTCCTCCCAGCTTTCTTGAATTTGTATTTTTCTTTTTTTTTTTTTTTGGCGGTACTGGGGATTGAACTCAGGACCCTGCACCTGCTAGGCAGGCGCTTATTCCACTGAGCTATATCCCCAGCCCTTGAATTTGTATTTTTCATGAAAGATTAAATGTGTTTCAGAATATCACTTACAGTTGACTTCTATTTGAGTATTTTGCCTTCACCCAACCCAAGGTAATAAATCATCTGTGAAAAAGTCTAACATTTACCAAGATTAATTTGCAACAAATATAGTGGTACATACACATAATTCAAAACAATAAATATTTATTTACATGGATAGAACCTGAGCAAATCAAATGCACTGGGTTTGTTTGCAAAAATGATGACCCCACAGGAAGGCTGATTTCATGGCCTCTATTTCTTCAGTAGTAATTATAAATTTCAGTTGATTGATCCATTCTATGGAGACAAGTACTCCTTATGACCAGGAGTTCACACCTCCTGTCTCATTGAGATATTCCAATTTGTATAATTAGTTGAAGCTAATGGGCCTATGTCAAAACAGTGACTACATTCCTGTTTACTGAATATTTCCTATGTTCAAGCACTGCAAGAGAGCTGCACATACACGATCTTTAAATTCCCAGCTTTATACAAGTGGCCGGTCCTATACCCATCCCAGAGGTGAGAGGTAATGTAAAACAAAGGAGTTTTCTGATTTCACAGTCCAGGGGTTTTTCACTGGTATCATTAGTAGAATGTTTAATCATCTATGTTCACTGCTCATAAATGCAGACAGAGAGAAAATCAAAGTTTATGAAGAAATCCTCCCACACAATTGGCAACTCTGTGAATGATTACATCAACCACCCATCAGTGAGGTCACTCTTGAATAGTGATGGCAAACCTGTGGCACACATGCTGCAACAGGCTGCTGGTATCATTGACAGCTAAGAGGGTCACCATCCCTGTTCTAGAGGGTGAGACACCAAAGATCCTAGGGTGAGCAATGGCTTCACATCCCATACTTCTTCTTAGTTTATTTTTAGTGATGGTGCTAGGTATTGAACCTAGGGCCTTACACAAATAAGACAAGAGTGCTACCACTGAGCTACATCCTCTGCCATGAAAATATTAATTAGGAGTCCATTTTCTCAAACCTTTTACTTGAACACTGAGCAAGCAGTTCCCTGTATAGTAGTGGAGTGTGAATGGTTTCATTTATCCTTTACAAACTTGTTTTTTTTTGGTACTGGTAATCAAATTCAAGACCTTGCACTTGCCAGGCAGGTGCTGGTGCCACTGAACTGTATCCCAGGCCCCACCTCATACTTCTTAGTTCCTAAAGAGTTGCTCAGTAAGGAGTCAGCCCCATGATCACTTGTCTGGATCAAGTGAGCACTTGTCTGCTCCGTTCATGCATGAGGGTCAGTTCAGAGCAGAAGTGCCACTTCCATTTATATCAGACCATAATACATTTAAATTTCATAGTTGTAATGAGCTGCCCAAAGTATCCTTGTCACTCTTTGTTTGTAAGAGTTCTGAACCTTTTGAAGGATGTCATATTACATCTCATTTCTTGTTCTGAAAACCTGTAGGTTTCTTAAGAAATGCAAAAAAAAAAATGCAAAATGCAAAAAAAAAAAACCACCTTATATAACACTGACAAGGATGGAAAGAAAAATGGGATCATTGCTTTCTGTTGCACCCCCATGACCCTTCTAGAGGCCTCCCTGGATGAGTTTAAGGGCCCTTTTTTTTCCCATGTCCTGAAGTATGTATGCAATGACATCTTTTGTTTTAAAATGATCTGTTTTCCGGACTAAAGGAAACTGGAACATGACTTTTCATTTAAATAAGAGTTGAAATCCTTTGGGAAAGTAGAAGAATTCAAAAAAACACAGAGCAGTGTCTGTTTCCAAGCCAACAGGAAGAAGGGAGAGGAGAGACTTTTTGGTTTTCAAATTAGTTGTTAGGGAAAATATTTTTCTTCCCATCAAACTTTCACTTTCTCTTCTTTAAAATAGATGAATCAAAGCTGGGTAGGTTTGATTTTTCTGTTGCTTGTTAAAATGTGGAAAGTACGAATGGTGGCCTCAGACTTTCATGAGTAAATTGTCATTTTGTATCTTTTATTAGCCCATATTTCAAACCCCACATGGAGAAAGCACTCTCCTCACTCGTGAGCTGGTGCCCGGCAAGAACATGCTAATGGGTTCTGCGGACCATGTCTTTACGAAACTGACAATAAATTCTGGAGGACGAAACAGCTTCCAATCATAATTCAGCAGTATGGAACTGTTCTGTCAACCGTTCTGATGGGCAGAGTTCACCTTTCAGAGCACCGTCATCCGCAGGCACCTGCTCATCTTTTCCTGCTTAATGAAGGCCACATTTTTAAATCTTTTTTAATTCTTAAAAATATTACCATTATAAAATCACAGTACCTGCTATAGTCTTTGAAACCACTCCTTCGAGAAAAAAAGACAGATATGTCTGGCAGAACAGAATGTGAACACGACCTGTGAGTCATTTAACTTCCCTGCATCTCAGTTTTACTCTATTTAGAATGGAGGAATAACATAGGATGATTGTAAGGCAGTGGTTCTCAAACCAGCAGCATCACCTAGGAACTAGGTAGAAAAGCAGATTTAAGCCTCCCCCCATGCCCAGAAGCTCTGAGCTCAGACAAAGCAATCTGCATATTAACAAGCTCTTCACATACTCCTCAGACATGCTTAGGTTTGAGAATCATTTCTATAAAGATTAACCCTAATATACACAAAGGGTTTGCCTGCCATGTTCTGGAAGCGTAAAAGCACATACATATATAGTGAATGTACACCAGCTATTCTCTTGGTTATTATCCCTACATTCTGTTATCAGAAGAAACCAAAACACAGAACCAGGATTTGGAAAGCTGGAGATAGCATTGAGGTCTTCTCACTCAGTGCAGTGGTGGGGGCGCTTCTCCACTCTCCTCCTGGGCCATGGTAGATAGTGATACAGATTCTGACTGTACATGCAGAAAGTGGCCCAGTTCTGGCAGGACTGACAAATTCAGGCTTTCAGGTGGAGATGCAGATTCTGGACATAGATTAGTATTAACTCAGCTCCTTCCTTTGTGTGATACTAGTGATTGCATTCTGTCAACAAGCATTTATTCATCTCTAACTATGTTCAAGGCTAAATGCCTGGCCAGTAAATGAATAAGCAACAGGCTTTCTCAAACACTGCACAATCTTACTCCTACATGGAACAAAGGTTGATCTAATACAAGGGGGTGGAAGGGTGGCTACTTGAGACTGGGGTGAGTAGCAGGGGAAAGGGATTTGGGAGATGTTGGTTAAAGGATACAAATTACAATTTGACAGAAGAGAGGACACCTGTCATGAAGACATGGTGACTATAGTTAATGGGGATATAATGTATCTTTAAAAATGCACTTGTACATTAAGTATTCTCATTACAAAAGTGACAATCATGGGAGGCATTGCATTTGTTAGTTAACTAGGTATAACCATCCTCCAATGTGTGTATATTTCAAAACATTATATACAGGATAAGTCCACAGTAGTTTTTGAGATAGTCCGTTTCACTTTTCAAACTGCTTTTCAGAGAGCTAGGGTGCTCCAAGTCTTCCCAGGGTACACACAGGAATCCCTTGCAGGGTTTTTCAATAATACTAACCCCAAAATGCTATTTGCTTGGTGTGAGATTTAGTTGATAATGTAGGAAGCTACTAATAGAACTAATCTGCTTACAGTAAATACAGTATGGTATAAGTATTATACAAATAATTGAGATACACTTACACTAAATATTATTCCTTGTTATTCTGAAATTCTAATTTGACTGAAAATCCTGTATTGTTATTTACTAAGTCTGATAATCCTGTGGGGAGATTCTAAAATTTAGACAAGGCTGAGAAACTCAAGAGCTTCAGGTGTTGCCAGGGTGACGGTGGGTGAGACAGCAAAGCAACATCTGGGTCTCCCATGTGTTCAGTTTTGTCTGTTTTACTCCTTCAGTCTCTTCATAAAAAATTTTGCTTGAGAAAAAACTTTTAAAAAGTGGTCAGAATGGTTTGCAAGTTTTGGTTTAATCCAGTTGTTTTTTCCAGATGAGAAAATGTAAGATGCAAAGAAGGTATCTCTTAACCACTCTATTCTGACTAATTAATTGCAGAACAGAACACTAGGTCTTGTTCTTTTTCTTCTACCAGATGCTACTGCTGCCACATCCCCTTTGCTCACTCTCTGTCGTCTCTCTCTCATGTGTGTTTATGTGTGTGTGTGACAGTTTGGGATTAGAAATGCTATGACTTTGTATCTAAAAGTGCTGGGCAAATATTTAGCAACTCCTAAAGATACGCCAGGCACATACGCAGAGACGGTAAGAGCAGGGCACAGGGATTAAGATGTGGTTTTGGCCTTCCGGAAGGTAGTGCGGATGAAAACACGCGTAGTGCTGCTCTCCTTAGGAGAATGTCAGTTTTATGGCTTGTGACCTGCATAACCTGAGTATTCACCACTTTTCTTTGATCTCAAAGATAAAAATGGTGAGGTTAGGGGACAGTTCTGGATTCCCAGAAGCTACTGGAGGGAACCTGGCATGTAACCTAAATTCTCATTTTGAGAGTTAAAGGAATGAGGAATATATGATGACAAATGACATAGGGATGACTATTCTTTGTGCAGTGGTGTGATTCACAATGGCTACATCTGTCAGACTTTTTGACAAATGGCCTCGAATGTTCTCCAATTAAATGAACTGCATAGAATTTAAAGGTAGCAGGGAATAAAAGGATGTGTCTTTTCATTTGTGGAAATAAATTTACTTCTGTCCATATGAGGATGGGTAATTATTAACAGTGTTTCTGTGCCAAAGGAAAAGAAATATATATAAATAGGTATTGAATGGAGTGGATGTAATACACTCTCCAGTGACCCCTGCCTGCTGTCAATTTGGCAGGGCTTCTGATGGGCATGTGGGAGGACAGTGGCTTTCTATACAGCTCTTGGATGTCAGTGACCCAGATATGATAGAAAGGCATTTTAGGTGATCATTTGGACTTAGAAAGGGTCATAAACAAGACTAACAAGCTATAAACAGATCAACCTAGTAGAGTGAGAAAGCTCCTGGGGTACAATGGCTTCCCTCTAAGAGTCTGAACTCCAAACAACCCCTGAGACTCACTCGGTGTAGGGCACTGCAGTCTGTTCACATTACCTACAGAACACTGACTGGCTTCTCAGTCTTGGTATCTTCTTCACATTTCCCTTTCTACCACTACCACCAACTCCAGTACCTCTTTTGAGCCCTTAAATTTCACAATGAGGTTACCTTCTGGCTGTGATTTTCAAGCTGTCTTTCCCTCCCTCCCTTCCTTCCTTCCCTTCTTTTCTGTATTTAAGAGCCAGAGGATAGGAACCGCTGGTTTACAGGGTGACTTTTAGGGTTTGTAGCCTGAATTTGGTAATATTTAAGGAGTAGACGTATTTATTACTATGATATTGTCTATACTATGCTGAAAATCTTTTAAAACAATTAACAAAGTCAAATGCAGAGTCCACTTGAGGTACATACACACTTTAGGAAAAGAAAAGTAGTATGATGTTTTTTCAACAGATGGTGTTATTCTCATATGGGGGACCCTAGACAATGTTGTATATCACAGAAATCCTATCACACTTCTGGCCGCTATAGAAGAAACTGAAAATACCTATGCAGCAATCTCAGTGACCGAGGTTACCCAAGCAGCAGTGCAGTTTGCCAGACTAATATATGTTTGAAAGCTAATGACCACCACTTTGAGCACCTCTTATAATTGCAGAGGCCAAAGGTAACTTATATTAATCACATGATGTCTCAATAAATTCAGTATTAAAAAATATATAGAAGGTTTTCTTTTCCTGAAGTACATATGCATTTTTGGTGGTCTGTCTGTCTGTCTGTCTATGTCTCTTTCTCTCTCTATTGTATATGTGAGTATACATATATATTTCCATACGGTCACTTTCAAATAAATATATAGTTATTCTAACAAGTCTTCTTGAAAATTCCTCTTCTGAAGTTATTTTTAGAATCCATTTAATAGTTTTATTACTTCACATTCACAGTTCATTTTTGACCAAAAATTGTATTATTGCATAGATGCACCAGATTTGCTACCATATGACAGAGTGGGTTCCAAATGCCATATTCACTCTAGTAAAAATTTGCTTCTTGAGGGGAATATGGACATCATACTGACTACATGTTGGATTGTCCTTCTCAGTCAACTGAATAGCTGGACACAATGCACTGAATGAACCGGCAAGTCACTCATTCATTCAACAATTATTTATTGAGGATTTGTTTGGTGTAAGCATTGAGATAGACTTTAGGGATAGTAAGATAAATAAAACACAAGGGAATAAGCTATGTAACTATGATTGTCTATATATATATATATATTTTAAATTCTCTTTTGAGCAAGTTCATAATCCCTGGCACTTATTTGTACTGTTTGTTTAAATTCTGATGTGCTAATTAAAAGTCAGTGATTATTACTTGTGGTTACATTCATAACAGTTAACTGTGTCACTGTCACCCAATATCTAACACCCTAGTTTTTCCTTTTAATATTTGAAACTTCTGAAGTTTAATTTGACAACTGGCCTCTCAATTACAGACCACATATCCCAGCTGCCCTTGCACTTAGATGTACATGTGACTAAGTTCTGACCAACAGAACTGAAAGGGAAAAATTATATAAGAAAAATTGTTCTTTTAAAACTTTGTTCTTTTGAAACTGCCTCGCTCTGTAACTGCTTCATGGCTTTGCAATTATTTTCTTGACCCCTGTAACCATGAGAGCAAAACTGAACATGCAGGAGGCCTGATTGTACTACTGCACCAAACTTCATAAACTGATGATCATTAATCTACCCTTGTAACCAATGATCTCACCCTGCTAGCTAATTAGAACTGCCAGGCTATTCTGTCTTGCTTTTGCACCTCCCGCTTGTGCATCATATAAAAGCCCTAGACCACCAGAGATCAGGGCCCAATATTCTGGAAATGAACCTGATCAGTGCCCACTGATGTGAATAAATTTGCTTCCAAATTCTGGGTGTCATTTCAGTGTTTTTGCTTGCCATTGCAGGACCAGAGCAAATAAAGAGCTTGGTTTGCCATTTCCTCTTTTATCCTTCCTAGGAGCAGGAATATAGATGAGGAATTATGACCAACTTTATGTGTGTGGGTAAGGATAATACTCCAGCAGGTGATGAAGCATCAAGTAAACATAAGTACAGTATCTGCATGACTTTATAGAATAATACCACCCAGGAATCATCTTCCCACCACTAGGCTGCGATAGAGAGGCCTGGAGATTATATTTTGATTGAGCATTGTGTTTTGAGGTCTCATCTAAGGTTGTCTATACTCATTTTATGCCCCCTGTCTTTTCACACTTTGAACACTCAAAAGGAAGGAGATGAGATTTTTATTTACCTCTACTCTGTATTAGATCACTCTGATATAGCTCATGCCTACTAAGACCAGACTTTCTTCTTTGGCTTTTAGGTCTGCTTATGAACTCTGGATACTAATAGCAAGAGATTGTGCACTGGTATCCAAACCTCAGTGTCCCCAGAGAGCTGGGAGGCTGACCCACAAAACACTTAACCTTCCAGCTGTAACCCAAATCTGACTCTTCCTGGGGAAATGACTTTCCTGTAGCCTTCTCAGTGGTGGCTATTTTCTCTCATTCATCCTTTGTATTACTAATTCTGACAGGGAGCAGGTACCCTAGTTTCTCTCCTTGTTGCCCTAGGATGGAATTTTATTTCACCTGCCTGACATTTGTGTCCCCTCTGTGTTACAATCACACTCCTTAAAGATTTTAGCTTGTGGCTTACTATCACATTTGCAGGATAACTCTGGTCACAAATCTTGATGATTTCACAGTCTCTGTAGATCAACATGGAAGCTGTGGTCTCTCTTCTAGAGATTGTGTCCTCTACCCACTCGCACCAGCAACAACAGCAACTCCTCTATAAACTCAGTTTCAAACTTTCTAAAGAACACTCCCAGTTCACCAGATTTCGCTAATACTTTAACTTAGCAATCTTTGATTGGATCCTGCCACTCATTGATTCTATTAATGTTTTATGGTTCTTCATACCTATCATATCCATTCTTACACAGTTAGACACCATGGTTCACTATGATAATCATTCCCTTTTGAGCACCTTCAACTTCATTGCCCCTTTCTTTGCTGTACCATCTAACAAAACCTAACCTTGCTAACGCCAATGTTCTACCACTTTTTTTCATACTGTTAAACATAAAAGTAGGTGCATACAAACCATTCTCTCTAGTCTCATTTAATTCATACCTAGTGACTTCAAGTTGGCCAAGATCCTGATGAATTTGTGTAGTCCATTCCCCTCTGTCTACCTAGATGATTTCCTACTATTTCCTTTCTCTTTAAAACTGCAACACCACCTTATCCATATTAACTTTCAGCTCATGGCTGTGCTTTGTATTTCCTTCAGAAACTAGAAGAATTCAGAAGAGAATTTTGACAAGGTCTCATCTATATAACAGCACCTATGCATAAGTGTGCTTAGCCTCTAGTTACTAGGACCATAGACCTACCTGTGATGGTTACCCTTGATTGTTGATTTGAGAAATTAGTAAGGCATAGTTTTGGGTGTGTCTGTGACAGTGTTTCCAGAGACATTTGGAATGAGGAACAGAAAACCCAAAGGAGACACCTACTCTGAATGTGACTGACACCATCCAGTAGGCCAGTGGGGAGGTTTCAGATGAAACAAAAGGGGAAGAAGGATGTCTGCCAGTACATGCTTTCTCTTTCACTGCATCCTCACTGCCACTGAGATGAGCATTTTTCCTCTGCCTGTCCTTCCACCAAGAAGTCTCTGCTTCACTACAGGTCTAAAGCATTAGAGCCAGCCAGCCATTGACCTCAACCTCTGCAACTGTAAGGCAAAGTAATCCATCCTTTCATTAAATTGCTCACTTAGGTATTTTGTCACAGTGACAGAAATCTAGCATATTATCTGTGGACAGCCCTTCCACTTGTACAAATCTCATATCACCAGTCTTTTCCCTTTCTTACAGGATTATTGTCATCAGTGTATAATGTGTGGCAATTTTCCCCATTGTTAAACCCCCTCCAGTGACTCCATTTACATGCATGCTTTTACAGCAAAAATCCTTAAAAAAATTATATATATATATATATATATATACACACACACACACACACACACTATTTCCAACTCCTTTCCAGTTATACTTCACACCTATCATTCTACTGATAAACCTCCTGCCAAGATCTCTAGTGACCTCTATACTACTTCAAAGGTTAATTTGCAGTTCTTCTATGACATGACCTATCAGTATCATTTGATATATTCAATCATTATCTTCACTTTGAAAATTCTTTCACAGTCATAATCTATGTTTAAAAGTCTAGTCAGGGGGCTGGGGATATAGCTCAGTGGAATAAGCGCTTGCCTAGCAAGCGCAGGGTCCTGAGTTCGATCCCCGGTACCGCAAAAAATAAAATAAAATAAAATAAAATAAAATAAAATAAAATAATAAAAGTCTAGTCAGGTTCCGAATGTAAGTTTTTATGCAAAATCTCAGTGGGATGAAATTCTAACGTGGGAAATGTTCACTTCTACATGGGAAATACTGGGAGAAAGTGAAATAGATAATGAACAAAGCAAAAGGAGGGTCCGTGAGCTTGTTGGTGAAAGAGACGACACCCATATATCAGTATAGAGGCTCTCACAGCTGCAAAATCTTAGACCTCAAGTACAGCGCTTCCATTTTGTAACTAAGGACTTCAAGACTAGGAGAAGTGCCTTCTCCTGTCACTGAGTGGTGACATGAGTCTGGAATCTAGGTTTTACGCCTATAAGAGCTTATCCCAGTATCTACTAAATACTGCTTTTCTTCTCATGCACATATATGGGTGTATGAATAAATACCTCATAAATATATGAGAAAATATATATGACTATGTACATATCAATACAATGTATGTTTATACATATGCACACATATTTTAAAAATGATTTTTCTCCCCAAATGATGGAAGTGTTGAGGAGAGTGTATGTATTCCCTCGGTATCCTCTCTCCTTGGATAGACTGGTGTCCCACACGGCTCACCTGGGATCAAGCCTATCTTTCTCTAAGACAGGGCCAATGCTGAAGCAAAAGTACCATAGGATTCCCTTGAGATAGGTGAACACTGCATGTAAGACTCCCTTCCCTGGACCATCTTCTCTTTTCTGCTGATGAAAGGAGGCTGGATGTGGGCAACAGGGAGATTTAGGCTTGGTCCTGGCTCACTCACATGGGTAGCAATGGGTGCTTTTCTTGTCTAAACAATGAATCTATGTTTTGCAAAGTCCTAATTCCTCCCTTCTAAGCTTTAGTGCCTGGAGTTAAGATTCTTTGGGCTGATGCTGTGCTTACTATATTTTACTAGCCTTTACTAATTTTCTAGCTTTAGGTTTTCTTCCATGATGTATCAGTCCCTCATTACTGAGCTTCCTGTCTTCATAGATGTGTGCTGTCTTTCTGTCTGTCTTGTCCCTCTTAGCTGGCTTGCTAGATGGATAGCTGGGCTATCTGATCTGTAATTTGTGTGATATCTGATTAGACATTTGGTTCCTGCTATAGTAACACAGCTGCTTCCGGGGTCTGATGTGACATAAAAGAATAAATAGGCAACTGGGGATGTAAGTGTTATAAATGAGAAGATGGACATGGTACTAAACAAAAAATACTAAAGAAGATGGAAAGGCAAGAAGAGGACAGATGAAAGCTTGGCATTATGATATCTCAGCAGAATACTTTGGCTTAAACCAAATATAATAAACTTATAAGATATGGCTTGCGTGATGGTTAATTTTAGGTGTCAATTTGATAGATTAAAGGATATGCAGACAGATGCATCTGTGAGAATATCAGGAAGGGATTGGTATTTGAATTGGTGGACGGAGTAAGGAATATCTGCCACCAATGTGGGTGAGCACCATCTAATCAGCTGAGAGTTTACACAGAACAAAAGGCAAAGGAAAGGTTTCTTGGAGCTGGGACATCCTTCTTCTCCTGCTGTTGGACAGCAGAATTCTAGGTCTTCTGGCCTCGGATCCTGCAGTGCACACCAATGGGCTTCTAAGATCTCTGCCTTTTGACTTTAGAGTGAGCTATGCTCATGGTGTCCCTGGTCTTCAGCCTGCACATGGCCTGTCTGAGGACATTTTGGTCTCCAAAACCCTGCAAGCTCATTCCTCTAATGATTCCCCTTTCCCCTGTCCTTCCAATATGTGCCCATCCCATTTGGTTACATCTCTCTGAAGACTTCTGATTTCTCTTGTCACCCATGGGAGTAGAGTATATAATGGAAATGAAAAGAGCACTTCTGAGTCTAAAAGGCAGGAAAAGGGCATAAACTGAAGGCAGGTAAAACCCCTCCGCCTAACGCATAAGAGAAGCAACACATGGAAACTCCCGGAATTGTAGAAGTCTTCAATCATGCTATCTATTACTGGTGAAATATCCTTGCAGCCATTTTCAGATAGAGATCTTGAAAACTTGGTTTTTAGCTTCGTAGAAGCAGATTAATCATAATCTAATACAAGTGACACATTATCATCCTTGGACTAACCATGATCCTTTTCCACTAATGTTGTTTATTTAATATAATACAATGAAACTATCATCCATTCTGAGAACTAGAATATTTTTACCGAGTTATATCTACCATATGCTCAGTTTGTGGCCCACTATCTGCCATCCTTATGAAAGTAACCACTATGATAAAAATCTAGGTGTTATAATTTCTTGCTGTTTCTTCTTTTGTAGTTCCATTACACTTTGCGTGCAAATCTGCATTATCCAATCAGTGGGCTCAGTGAAGAGACTTCTGGAGATACGGCTGCACTTGGAAAGCATCAATTTATCACTGGGTTAGTTCACTCATGACTTCACAGATAAATAGAACACAAAGAGATAAGGTTACTTGAAGCAGGTGGGTCATGGTCTATGACCTTGGGGACTACATCTGACCCTGCCCCTTCTTCCATGGCTCATTCTGGACTCTCTGCTTTGCATGTCCTGAGTTGAGTAGCTCTTCTCTGCCACATCTGTCTGCCATGATGTTTCTGCCTTGAAGCCAAATGGCTATGGAGTAAAATCTCTGCAAGTGTGAACCAAATTAAACATCTCTGCCTTTATGGTGCAAGTATCGGGTATTTTGTACAAGCAATAAGAAAACATGAGCACAGCCACACATAGGTAAGTCTCCTATGCCTAGGTGATACCTATCTATTTTGCTTGTTAATGAAATTTATATAAAAGATATCAATGCCAAGTACACTGGGCAAGACTTACTTTCTTCATTTGTAAGGTACTAAAATAATGCCACAAAGTTCCATGTACTCATGTTTCTTCCTTTTTCACTACTGCATAATATTTTACCACGAGAACTTCTTATAATTTGTTTTTCCAATATCTTGTCAAGAACTATCCTGGAGGTTAGCAAACATCTTGTTCTTACAAACAGTCTAATACAGATACTTCACTTCAATCCTCCTGGAACCCATGTACTAGAGTGACACCAAAACATATGCCCAAGAGTGGAGTTAGTGGATAAAGGAATGTAAGAATGATTGTCCTTGTAAGACAAGGCCAATGTAGTTTCCAAGGTGATCCTGACAGCTTAAAATTCCCAAAGAACCCCACAATAGATGCTATCATTTATATTTTGTCCAATATAAGCTATTATCAAACTTTAAATTTCTGTCAAATAGTCATAAGTGGTATCTCAATGCTACCTTCATAAAGTCTTTCCTGATTCCTAATCTACTTTAGCACTTCTTTGCATGTTTATTACCTATATTTGTAGGCTTTAAAATGTTTCCCTATGTCTTTGGCCCTGTTTTCTCTATTAAATTATTATCTTCTTTTGAATGTAGAGGGTATTGACTTATGTTTATATATGTAAGTTCAAGTTATATATTAAAATACATTTTGCACATAAATATGAACTTGAGATTTTTATATATTCATAATCAATATATTTACAACTTCATAATTTATAATATACTTACATAGAATATTTATATATTTTTACAAATATGTTTATGCTTTTGGAATATATAGAACAGTTATAAATGGGTACTTGATTTATATCTGAATTAAAAATAATTTTCGGTATATATGGCGTGTATATATATGTTATACCTAATATAAAGCAGAATCTGCTGGCTGTACCTGTTATCAGTATCCAAGTTCTTTTTTCAGTTTGTATTTTCACTTGCAATATTCTCTAGGGAATCCTCTGATGAATAAATTCAAGCAACTTTCAAGTAATTTTAATGCTTTTTGGATTTGGTTTAAGAAACTTTTCTCTTCCCTCAAATAAGAATGATTTTTTTGGTGTTTAGCATTCAATACAGAGCCTTGTGCATACTAAGTGGCACTCTCAGCTAAGAATGATTTTTTTATAAGTTATATTTCTCACTTATTTTTGCACTTGTATAGAAGGTCAACTAACTTCTTACACGTTGATCTGATACTCAATCACCTATTACTTTTCTAGTGACTTTTCCATAAATTCTTTTGAGTTTTCTATGGTCATATCATATTATCTAAACTGAAAAAGAGAAATAACTAGAATAAAAGAGGAAAAAAAATCAAAGGACATAAACATATTTTAGGTAGAAGAAAAGAATGAGTTTCTACCATAAGTAAAGGAAAAATTTTGAGGAACTGTTTAATCTGTATGCAGGTATCAGAGCAAACAAGATGCTCCATTACTATGTACAATTTTTACATTTCTATGTATTAGCTAAAGGATAACATTCTGAGAGGCTGACACAGGAGGACTGCCAAGTTTAAGCATAGACTGAGCAGCTTAGTAACTTAGTGAGACTCTGCATAAAAAAGAAATTATAGCTCAGTGCAAAGGCCTTAAGTTCAATTGCCAGTATTGAAAAAAAGTTTATATAAAATATTAGCAACTCTATCTTTCTGGAATGGTTAAAAGAATAGTAAGACTACATAACCAAAGTTTACAGAGGAAGGTAGAAATAAGAAATCAATTAAATGTAGGTGGAGGAGATAATAGATCCAGTAAAAATAAAAGGTAGTTCCCAGAGATTTACAAAATTAGTAGATGACTAATAAGAATGATTTGAAAAACAAAGGATAAGTCAATAACATTAATTATGAAAGATGCAACTACAGATATAATAGGACCACTGTACCTCACAGTGGATTGGATTTACTCCAAGGACAAAAGGCTGATTGAAATTTTAAATACATAAATATTTTCTACTTCATTAAGACATTAAAGGCAAAAACCATATAAACCTCTGTTACAGTTCCTATTTAGATGTCCTCCCAAAGCCTAATGTGCTCATAGGTGCAATTTTCCTCAGGTGGCTGCATCTAAGGTATGTAAATATGGATTAAGGGTGTGTGATAACTACCTTGGTTTAGCATACTTCTGGGTGTGGTTAAAGGAAGTCCTACCATGGACGTGAGTGGTGCCGATCAAAAGGCCTGTAACCCGGATGAAGCACAGAGACAGCAGGCTTGTTGCCTGCTGCATCCTGCCTGCTCGCCACGGACTGTCTCTCCCGGGGCACGCCACCCTGCCTTAGACACAGCCAGTTATGGACTGAAACCTCTACCAACTGTGAGCTGAAATAAACCTTTCCTCTTTCACTTGTGGGTGGGTGTTGGTAACTGTGTCCCATCAATGAAAAAATACCTAAGATATCATCTGAACAGATACATATATTCCGATAAAATTCAACATGAATACATGCTAGAAATACTCTCAGCTAATGGGATTAATTACCCTGAATATGAGGAAGTTAATTTACAAAAAAACAAAAACAAAAACAAAAACAAAACTCAAAAGATTACAGTAAATATCACCATCCTAAATGGGGAAACATTGGCAGTATCGTCTTTAAAACTCAGCAAAAATGCAAGGATGTCTATTATCACCACTTCACTTGGAACACTAAATGGAGTCTTTGTTTTGGAAGAATACAACCCCTTTATATCATCGTATACCAACCTTTGTCTTACGACACCTGAGAACAGGGGTTTTTAGACTGCAGGTACAGTGTCCTGAAAAGGCAGAATATTCTTACCCAAACCTAAAATTATTATCAAGCTCTTTTAAAAAATAGGCTCAGCAGCATGGCACATTTTAGAAGTCAATTTACAGAAGTGAGGGGGATATAATTTGACATAGTTGTAAATTCAGGAGTATTATCCAGACTAAATATTATCTTGCTTTGGGATAAAGAATTGAACCCATAGTGCTTTTTTTTCAACAAATGCAGAACTTTAAGAGCTGTTTTAGCCCATAATTTTGTTCATTTTATGATCCAACTGGTATTACACTAAATAACATTTATAATTTGAAAGTAATATGTGAGTGAACTCTGCACTCCAAGGCGAAGTAAAGAGACACTTTATGGTACCAAAATGATAATAGATTTTTAAAAGATCTATTTTTTGAGAAAGGCACCGAAAACTTGTTCACTTATACTTTCCTCTGAAAATTCAGTTGAATTTTGAATAAATTATTTACTTTCAGATCAGTGCCTTCCATCCCCTGGATGAATGTTTATTAGGTACTGCCTGTGTGGCAGGTACTACTCTAGGCACTGGTGATGTTGCTGTGGACAAAATAAAGACTCTGTCTTTGTGGTGCTTAAGTGGCTAGAAACATGGTAGTAGTCTTCAACAGTAAACACCAGGGTAGTCTAGGTGATTCAAGAATACGGTTTCCCTAACGAACACCATATATACCCTCTTCTCTTAGAAAATCTTCCATTTCTATTTTTTAGGTAGAAGAAAAAGGTCTGGGTTGATTTCCTTCTAAGAATGGGTCACTGCATCCCATCAAAGCCATATCTCATGAAAACTTTCTTGGCAAATTCATTCATTAAAGTGACAATGTCCAGCACCCTTCAAAGGTAAATGTGGCAGACATGTCACATCAAAGGTCCTAGAGTCAGGTATCATCACCATCATTGAAAGGGTGAGAATATGAAGCAGACTGAGTCTCACTGATACAGCGGAGTGGATATTCACATTTGTGTTGCTCCAAAGCCCCCAAGATCATTTTCAGTATATCTGGTAGTCTCTTATGCTTCCATTCATTCACTATCTCAGCAAATACTGATTTATAGATCACAAAGAAGCAGGAATTTCATGGTTTCCTGAGTTTATGGTGAGTATAGTCTATCCATAATCCATAAACACCTTATTTTCCCCAGAATATAATTCTGTATTACCAAAATGAGAGATAGGCCTTCGTTGCCTTTTCTTTTGCCATGGGGTATGGTATACAAAAACTCAGTTTAAAAAAGAAAAAAAAATAACAACTGTATTTCTTTCTGATAGAATAGGCTGACATGTAAAATGGTGCATCCCATAATTATCTGACAGTGAGGACATATGAAGTTGAGAATGAACAAGGATGGGACAAGTGCTATTAACCTACCCATCCCTCTCTCCCTCCAATAAACACTTGTTGAGTGCCAGTAATTACAAGAATATAACAGAACCAAAAAAAAAAAAAAATCCCTGCATGCGTGGAGCTTATATCCCAGGAAGGGAGAATAACTTTTAAATTCTCTGCCAACACAAAAACTCTAGTTTATTAAAAATGAGGAGAAGAAGTAGAAATAAGGAGGCAATTTGTCGTTTTGGGGCAGTGGCTGCAGGACAGGTACAAGTTTCAGGGTAGACTCTGTGACCACGGATGGCAAATTAAGACCAGCTCATCACCTGTGCTCCTGGCCACCTGAACTCACTGGCATACACAGACTAAAAATGTTGATGCCACATTCATAATGCCAATCGCTCCCACAAAACCACAAGGTTTTCTGTTCTGTTAACTGGCTGTGGGGAAACCTGGCGGTTGCAGGCTGTCACTTCCCTTGCACGTCTTTTGAGTCTGCAATGCGAGGTCTCCAGAGGTAATGGGAATAGGACAGAGGGATAGAGGGCTATCCCATGCCATGAATTATACTCCTGATCTGAAATTGTTCCCAGTCCCATGGGTTCAGAAGTGGGGCTTTTGGAGGGTGACTGGATCACGGGGCTTAATCCACTAATGGGCTCAAGGCTGAATGTGATGTTAGGAGGTGGGGGCTGGGCAGGAGCAGTTTGTCACTGGGGGTGTGGCCTTGTCCCCGTTGCCCCACGGCCACCCCCTGCGTCCCCGCCTCTCCCTCTCCCTCCCTCTCCTTGTCCCTGCACCCATGGGCAGAGCGGTTTCCCTTCTCCATGCCTTTCCACCGGGTGTTTCTTCCTTGGAGCCAGCCAACCATGCAGAGACGGGATCCTCAGCAACTGTAAGCCCAAGTGAGCCTCTCTCCTTTTAAGTCAGGTATCAGGTATTTTGTCCTAGCAACCAGACAGTGACAACACAGAGCCTCTGGTATTAATTCACAAACTCTGGAACCTGGGGTGAGAGTGTCAGCCTGCACTGTTAGATCACTGTAGTGAAAACAACCGGGGCCTTTCCATTGTACCCACTACCAAGTTCCCTCCCTCACGGCTGGCCCAAAGACAAACTGCTGCACTTTATGCTACTTTACCTCTTCAATATGAATGTAATTTAAAACACCTGGACAGACAAATTTAAAGAACAAAACAAGACGGGACGGGTCTACACGTTGAGGACAAAGCTCCAAATCACACACAATCCTAGGAGAAACATGAGTTTCTTTTTTTTTTTTTTTTTTAAACAACCCTTGAAGTAGGAAAGGTCTTGTCAGAAAAAAAAATTTGATATATTTAATCACTCTAAAGATCTACACAACAAAAAATATCATGAGTGATGCCATAAGCAAGTGAACAACAGAAAAGCATTTCTATTTTGTACCACAAACAAAAGAAAATCTCCTAAATTTTGAGCCACTCATGGAAATTGGGACGCCAAAGAGTAATGACTCAGTAGAAAATGCAGCAAAGGTCATGAACAGATGGTTCACAGAACTATGAAGATGAGTGATCTTTAAGTAGATGTGAACACAGAGTTTCAACCTCACTCTTAATAAGAGAAATTAAATGTAAACCATATTGGAAAATCATTTCTCCTGTGTCAGATTTGCAGAAGACAAAGTTTGATGTGAAATTGGTTTGTGAGACTGAGGGGACCAGACAGGTGGTCAGTCACTACAGGTAAAGTGAACAGTACAGCTCCTCTAAAGGTGAGCTTACTCTTTGTCTCAGCTGTGTACCTGCTGGGACACTATACCACGCACATCCTTGGAAGATGAAGTAAATCAATTACCAAATAGCCTCACAATGTAGCTGTGAAAAAGAACAAGGAAGACTTTTACAGAGGAAGATCTCTGGGAAATATTAAGGGAAGAGAGCAAAGCAACACAAAAACAAGATGCAGGAGAGTGTGGATGGTGTGTTTCCTTTTATGTGAGAAATATGCATGTGCATTTGTTTGGTTTGTACAGAGAAAGATGAGAAAGGGAAATAAGAAACCAATAAAAGTAGTTGCCCATATGGGGTGAGTAAGGGGGCAATCATTGTGTTCCAAACAGTAGAATCAGAATTTGAAAATTGTACCTGAGGAAAAGGGTACATGCAACCCTCTTGAACGTCAGAGCCTACTGAATACCAAAGCCTAAAGCCTGTCTTGATATTCATTACATTTGTTTCCAGAGTAAGAGAACTTCAATTCTGGGGATATCTAGAGGCTATGGAGCCTGACACAAGCCCACAGAGGACCCACGAGACATTTAGCATGTTATAGTCCAAGATGACATATGCTCACTCAGGTTGGGTCCTTGGGTCCTTGCATGCATTGTAAAACTTTCCTGGGGACTGCAGTGAAATGAAGGTATCAGCATAGTGTCAGGTCTTCCCTACAAATCCTGTACCTTCTGAATAATGCTAAGCAAATCCAGGAAGGTCTCTGGAGGAACACAGGGGAAGGAACACTGCAGAATGAAAAGGGGCATATGTCTCGGTTACTTTTCTTGCATTGCTGAGACAAAATACCTGACACCCAGAATTCAGGAAGGAAAGGTTTATTTAGCTCACAGTTTGTGGAGCTTTCAGTCCATACTCAGCTGGCTCCAATGCAGAGTGGCACATGGCAGAGGGCAACAGTTCATGGTGGTGGAAGGTAGCAAAGCAACAAGAACAAAAGGGAAGAGCAGCAGCCAGAAAGCCTCTTTTCCTCTTTTATATTGTATGCAGGGTGCCAATCCCGTTACACCCAGTGCAGGGTGGGTGTAGTACTCATACCCATCGTCCCATTGGACCATGAGTCAGTCAAAAACTCTAGAAGCCTACCCTGTGACTGTATGAGGCTTTGCGGGGACATCTAGACAACAAACTGTGACAGCAGAGAAGAGGAAGGACCAGACAAAAGTGAGATAAGAGAGAAGTTAAAAAAGAAAATGTCTGGAGTGGAAGAAATTCTCTGTGCCTGGAAGTAGCGGCACATACATGTCTGTAATCCTAGCACTTGCGAGGCGGAGGTAGGAGGAGCTCTGTGAGTTCAAGGTGAGCCTGGGCTACATAGTGAATTCAGGCCCAATCTATATAGCGAGACCCTGTCTATAAATAAATAAATAAATAAAGAGAAGCAAAGCAAAGCAAAGAGAAAGAAAAGAAACACTCTGTTTGAGGCTTTGGGATGAGGGTACCTCATAAAATAAGATGACCAGAAGAAGCCAGAAGCCAACCATTAACCTTTTGTCCGTCTGCACAAAGTCAAGAGCCAAAGGACATTATCTCCTCTAATTAAAATCCTCAAAGAGTGAATGGATTTATTAATTTATAATAAATTTCCTAGTCTAATTAAACATGATCCCCAAATATAGCTGCACTGTATCTCAGGTTTCACATGATTGTATTTGAAAACAAAGACGCTGAGTGCTAGTTTGGAGCATTACTACTTATTGCCAGAGTAAATAAAGAGGAAGGAGAATGCCGCTAGGCTAGTTTTGGGGAACTTTAAATCAGTCCTTTCCCAGAATAAATTTCAACAACAGATATTTCCTTTAATGGAACTGTACAGGCCTGGCTAATTTATGAGGGAAGTTCACCTTCCTGGGGCTTTAGCTTCATATTATTTTGGCTTACACATTATTTTGAATTCCCTGTGCTCTCCTTTCCTTATACTGACATTCTAAACCTTAAATTCCAGGAAGTTTTCCTTCTCTCAGTCCATTGAACATAATCCTGCTCATATTTATCAGGTGAAACCCCTGTCACATCTACTATCATATCTGAAATATGCCACAAAGAGGCCCATGGTGGGAAGTGACATGCAGGTCAACATTATTCATGTGGGATCATGGGTCCATCGATGGTACAACCAAGTGAGAACCCAGGGGTCCCAACTCCCACTTAGGGGCCTTTCTAACACTCAAAGCTCAATGGCCTGGGGTTCCAAGAGGTTACTGAGGAGCTAATAGAGTGATTAATGGAATATGAATAATACCTGACATGTTTCTTGACAGAACTTCTGTTTGCTGGTGAAGGAGGAACCATGGTTCTTCCTGGGCTGATCTGCTTTGTTATAGATTAATTGCATGTGTTATCACGCTCAGGAATAAAGGGGGCAGCTGGGAAGAGACTGTTTGAAGCAGTCTCTTCCTTGACCCTGAGAATGAGGCATCTTAGACACTGAGAATGTATGTGCACCTTCCCTCATCACTCAAAGGTTTACACACTGCTTTCTCCTCTTGCACACTGTACTGAGCGCCGCTACAAAGATTCTCCCTGAATACTGAGTCTTTCTTTACCTACCTCCTCCACTTCTTCCAGAGAACACCTTCTTACCCCAGGGTTTTATTGTTCAGATTATTGTTAATCTTCCTTGTCTTAACTATTCAGGGGGAACAGTTCTGGCAAGGGGCTCATTCCAAATGTCACGATGTACTTTTAAGCCAAATATGAAATTCTTTGGTTCCCAAGGAGCCCCAAACACCTGTTGATTACATTTTTTCTTCCATTTTTCATCTAATTGCAATTTACCTGCCTTATCAGAGCAGGGTGAGGATTAACTGTTCTAGGTTAACTTTCAGATCTGTAAAGGATTTCTGCCTCCTCAGGGCACATGTTTGCTAAGAGAGACAGAACTGAAATACTAATAGGAGATTTAATGTTGGCAGCATCAAATAACGTGAGCTCCGTGTTACCATTTCAGATAGTCGGTGTCTTCTTAACACCTTCTACAAAGGCACCAGGAACACAATCAACGGTCAAGTCTACACAGCCCAGACAGGAGGATAAACTACTCTTTCAAAGCCCCTTGGAGGGAGTACATCTTACATCTTAGCCATCAAATGAGATAGCTTGGCTGGGGCCTGAGGTACTGCTGAGGAAGCAGGGGTACAAGACCACTATCGTATTTTGCCACAAAAATTTGACAGCTTCTCTGTCCCAATGAGCATTTCTGATATCCAAAGGCTAATCTTCTTTTGACTTGTTCTTGACACTACTGACATTTTGTGCCTAATAACTCTTGGCTGTGGGGAGCTGACTCATGCACTGCACAATGATTTGTGGCATCCTGGGGGGTTCTCTGTGTCAGAGAGGAGACCTTGCCCCTTCTGAGTTGTAACAACCCCAAACATCTCTAGGCACTGTCAGAGATCTCCTTAACCGAGTGGTTAGGTAACAATCAGACTGGCTAGGTGGTCTGGTAGGGACAGTTTGCATTACCGAGATTAGGGTACACCTCTGCACAGAAGTCATCCTTAAACACATGCGCAGGGTTATACAAACGTCAGAGTTGCTGGAAGCCACTCTCTGCCAGCCCCTACTGAGTTACATTTCATTGTTCTTAACCCGCGTGAAGCTGAGGGGGACACACACATTCGCCAGTGAATCGGCACCCTATTTGTTAATGTATTTCTTTGGTTTCAGGTTCCATTACCCGCTTTCCTTTCAGCTCTGGCAGCCAAAGATGGCCACTCTGCACCACGTGATGTAGCACTCCCGCCGCCACTTATCCCATGTCAAATAAGGAATTGATTTCTTTTTCTTTTAAAATTCTACTTTTCTAACTCTTTTTAAATGTTCTCAGCTGCAACATGTTTGAGTGCAAGGGGTGTCACACTGGGGTGCTGTGATGCTGGGGGCATCCATCAAAGGGTGACAAACTCTGGTAGGGGCAGCTCTTCCCTCCATTGTCTCATTAGGTCCCCAGGCTTGGCCTCCATCTCCACTGCACCCCACAGTCCAATTTAATTGAGCGAGGGCCTCGCCACGGCACACTGCTCTTTCGACAGGAGGGTAAACTCGTTCTGTCCATCCTGACATTTGCTTTCTTAAGGGCCTCACAATATGCAGTTTAAGTAATTAAATGCAGGTCACATCGCAGCCTCTCCTTTGCCGAATGTCTGAGGGCACAGTGGGTTCTTTCTGATGGTTAGCTTGCCACCACGTGAGTTTTAGAAGCTGGCTGGGGTGCTTGCTATTGTGCATAACACTTCTCCCCACTAGAAACCCCAACCCTCAGCGCAGCTGAAACCTATGAATAGCTGAAAGGGCTGTGGATTTTCTGAAGATGGATAAATGGTGACAAAGAGAAATCTGAGACCCTGGTTTTAGCAAGGGTTTCACAGCAGCCTGCCTGTCACAGGCAGCACTTTCCATTTATCACCCAGAGACGTTTAATGCTAGGAGACAAAGCCCCTGTGTTCCAATGCATGTGTCTTTTCACTTCGAGGTGGGACGGGCTTGTCAAAAATGAAACACATTTTTAAAAATGAACTAATACAAGAAAAATTCCAGGAAGGACTAAAGAAAACTCTTACCTGTAGTGTCCATTTTAAATAGATTTCTCTGAGGAGGAACTTAGAGTGATTATAAGGCATTTGGATTTAGTTTAACCCAATGCTGATTTTGCACATTACATTTTGTCATCTTTAAGTAATGCGCCAGATGAATGCTTTAAAATAGATACAACTTTGGGTGAATTCTCTATAATATAGCAAAATCTGATTGCTCTATTAATAGCCAGAGTCTTTGGCCTTGAGAAGGCAGTGTGGCAGTGTTTTTAAAATTCATCATCTCTGCATAATTAGGTGTGAGTCTCTACATATTCAGGCTGAGGAATTAACCAGGAACTGGAGCCGTCATCCCTCAGCGTCCCTTTCAATATTGTTCCACAGTCATCACTTCCTTGTGTTTTTCTAATTACTGCAAAACCAATTGTTTTTAACTCAACTGCCCTGGCTCTTTGTAATTTGTTGAATGTAATTACCTTCAAGTGATGAAAATGTACTTCTTGTTCAGGAAATCGTGGCTTGGTTATACATGCATAGTCAGGGGCTGTGACCCCAGTTCTAAGACCCTGTGTATTTCATCTGATTGCTGCATTGAGAGAGGATGGGGCTTAAGGAGGGCACCCTCCTGAAAGGAAGCCCCATGCAGTGGTGATCTGTGGGTTCTATGGGTTCAATTTGGAGAAGTAATTTGATGAAATAAAAAAAATAGTATGAGCTCTGGTTCCCCCACTAACAGGATGGCTACACGCAATGGGGTGTTTTGGTTTTGGACTCTGGATTACCTCCTCTCTCATATGATCTGCTTCACATCTGTTGTCTAATTATAAGAATCTAGGAGGCAGGGCTGTCTTATTAGACTCCAGGGCCCACACTGGCTGGAGACAGTAGCTGCTGAATAATCCAAATAAATGAGTGTAGAGGTCAAGTCTCTCCCTTGCTTTCCCCCTTCCTTTCCATTTTCTTCACCTATTAGCCCATTCTACTTGGAGATTCTCAAAGAACAAATACTACAAGAGCAAATATTCTTGACATTTCTTTCTTTCTTTGAGGTCAGGGATGTGATGTACGCTGAGTGATTCTCTAGGATATTTTGCAAAGTGGGCCAGAGGATTTGAAAGTCAAGCCAAGATACATGAGGCTATTTAAGCTAAGCAGCAGGAGAGTATTCTGACAGGCCTCTACAAAGACACAGTGATGAAGAGTGAGCTATGATCCCACATCCTTGAGAAAAGCAGGTTATTACTTTTTCCAGCACAGGCCTCAGAGAAAGGCATAGGTCCTTTCTAGGGTTTCCATTGGTATGTAGCTGCTCTTAGTCTTTCTTTATCTGGCTAAGAATCAAATAGATCATAAATGTCTGCCTACAGAGCTAGGCAAGGCCTAGGTCTGTGCTGTAAGTTGGATTTTTATTTAGCACATATCATGTGCCATGCCCTGTGCTAAGTTCAGATCAGAAGTGAGAAACAACCCTGGTTATACTGAAGGAGTTGAACATGCAAAGAAATAAGCTGAGTGGCAGGTGAGAGAAATAAGTTCAGGGTTTCTCATAGCAGAAGAGCCATGGTGGGGTGGGCTGTGGTGCAACTGGGTTAAGGAGATGGTGGATAAGGGAATATCCTGGAGGATTTCCAGGAGACAAAGTCTGAATTAAACGTTAAAGACTAACTAGAGACAGGCGAATGGGTAGGGAAGAAGTGTATTAATCTGAAAGCCATCCCAGGAGATGGGACCATCTGAGTAAAGGCAGAGCAGAGACTCACAGGATCTTGTGTGGAGGATGTAGCAGGTATTTTGATGATGCATGAAGTTCAAGTTAGAAAATTTATTTAAAAAAGGAGGCTGAGCCTGTTGCAGAGGCAAACACCTGCAATCCCAGAGGCAGAGAGGCTGAAGCAGGAGGATCACAATGAGTTCAAGGCCAGCCTGAATTACATAGCAAGACCCTGTCTCAAAAAAAACCTAAATGAATGCATGAATGAATGAGTGAATGAGGCTGGAGAGGCACAGCCAAAGTGAAGGTCAAGGTCAAGACTGGGCCCACAAAAAAGGAGGCCACAGTTTCCTTTTTTTCCCCCCTTTAAACTGATACATTTTAAATTTTAACTTGTTCAAGGACAGGAAATACTCTTTTACCAGAAATAAGTTCTGGCTGTGAACCATGTATTTAATTAAGAAGATTTTTATTGAGTATCAGATTTTGCACTAGGTCTGTTGATGCCAATCTTCATTTTCTGAAAAGGGTACAGGAACCTAAATTCTTTTAAAATCCTTGTCTTACATAAGTTTAACTATGAACTGAGAACAAGTCAATGTTACTTTAGAGATACTTGGTTTCCTCATCTGTAAAATCAAGACAAAATGTCCCTTTTATAAGTTCACATGAAGAATGCATGAGAAAAACTTACCAGGAAAGATATCTGGCTCTTGACAATAGGCTTGTCAGTAGAAGTAGTCTTAGTCAGTAGACTGGAATTTGAATTATACCATTTTGGGTGATATGGAGAATACAAATCACTTCAGTGAAGAATAAACAGAACAGATTCCATAGCAATGTAGTCCAGGAAAAAACTTCAAGTAGGCCCTGAGATGAGCCAATTGTTATGCAAATATGGGGATGTAGCTATGCAGTATCTTACTGCTAAGGCTAAGGGGAGAGCAAGTTTGAGGCACCTGGATTCCACTCTCAGATCTTCGTAGGGCCCTCACCTTGCTCTTTTTTATTAAAGTTCCCTTACTGAGGTGTGAATGACGAATGAAAAGCTGTACAGATTTAATATACATAGTGATGAGTTTGGATGTTAAGTCTATGGTATGATTGAAAACTACAGTGAATGTTTAAATTAGAATCACAAACTTTACAGTAAAAGAAACATTGCCATTAACCTTCCCATGGAAAAGGACTTCCAGAATTGCTTTAGAAAGTGGCAAGATAATGGGATGAATATGTGTGAAATGAGGGTGTGTACTTTGAGGGTACTTAATGGCAATGTGTCATTTACTGCAGTTTTTTAAAAAAAATTTAAACACTCACTATATATTTTAATCATACCTCAGCTATACCTGGACATGAGATTTTGTAGATGATGGAGAATATCTGAAGGGTCTTGAGCAAAGGCACAGCACACGACAGGATTCTGCATATCAGCAAGGCTATTTCGGCAGCATGGTGGGTCATGTACTTGAGGGAGTTGAGACTGGCGGTAGGCCGATAGGGCCTAGCTCAGAGCAAGGCAGAGCAAGACCCAGGGCTTGGAAGCCAGGCAAGGGCCGGGACTGAGCCAGAGGCAGATGAGCCAGAGGAGGTGGAGATCTGAGGGGCGTCTGGGAAGGAAGCCAGCAAGCCTTTCTGATGGCCAGCATGTGCAGGCAGAGACAAGGAAGAGGCTAGGGTAATTAAGAACTTCACAGAGGTATTTCTAAAAGCTCGGCATGACATTTGTTTAAAATGGGGAACCTGGGAGGCAGGACCGATTTCCAGAAAGAATAATGTTTCAGTTCAGATATTTGCCCAAACTGGGCCTTGGTGCTAGAGTTTGGGTCAGGAAATCCCCAAAAGCTCATGGGGCAGAAGTTGGTCTCCAGTTTGCAGTGACTAGGAGATAGAGTAAACTATAAGAGATGGGGGTTTTAGGTACTGGGAACACAGGCCCCTTGAAGGAGGTAGTGGGATCCCAGCCCCTTCCTCTTCTTTCTTTTAAGTGCCAGTCCTGAGGTGAACAGTTTACTCAACCA
Organism: Dinomys branickii; assembly: GCA_004027595.1. Lineage (NCBI taxonomy): Eukaryota > Metazoa > Chordata > Mammalia > Rodentia > Dinomyidae > Dinomys > Dinomys branickii. Next base: position 69,386 of record PVLD010003181.1, read on the forward strand.
CACACTTCCCACCATGATATGTTTCCTCACCACAGGTCCCAAAGCTACAGAGCCAACTTTTTGTGCCCTGAAACCTTCTCTCTGTAAAAGTTGGCTATCTAAAGTATTTTGTTACAGTAATGGGAAGTTAGCCCACAATGATGGTAGGCAGCCAGGTAGAAGAATCAGAAGCTTGGGGGACATGTCTGGGCTAGAAACTGTTATTCTGCTTTTCGTTAGCCAGGTCCAGGGGGTTGAGCCAGGTATTAGGGTCTGGGAGGGACTCTCCTCCCTCCCCTCCATCCCTTTCTCCTTTCATACTGAGATTGAGGTTTGCCACTGTAATTCCTCCGGGTCCTCCCCTCAGCCTACAGTTGGCTTGCTTTCGCCTTCACCTTCCCAGCTCTGTTCCCTGAATGTGCCTCCTCCAAGGCCTTGCTTGCAGGGAAGGCTCAGGGATATTTGTTTTTCCCAGCTTGGCAAATTAGAGTGGTAGCTCTGTGGAAAAAAAGCCACAAAATTACTTCCACCCATGCTCTCACCCACTGGGCCACCTACTCAGCTCCTAAATCCTGCTCCTGCTGCTGACTCTGTGCTAACAACTTGGCCTCTGTAAACCTTTTTCAAAGTCAAACTAAAGAAACCAACCTTGAGAGAAAAGACAAGAATTTACTTTAGTGTTTTATGAGCCTATTGGCTGGGTTCGAGAAAGTACGTTTCTTTTGCCACATTTGGTGTGAGGCAATGGAGCGAGTGTGCAAACAAAACCGGGGAACATGAGGCCACAGGCCTAGGTTTTAAAAGGAAGCCCAGCCTCTCTGAGACTGGCAGAGAGAGCAACCAGGGGACAGCGGGCTCTACAGGTGGTGGGTGGTGAAAGGTAAGAGAGCCAGCTCTGAAGGACAGATCGCCATTACCAAATGTTCCCTCCTGCCCCAAGGAAATTTCATGGAATCAGGGAGAAAGGGTGTGTTCAAGAAAGGGCAACTATCTTGGCAAACATACAGTGAGGTTTTAACATCTCGTGGCAAATTCCATTCTGTGGGTCAGAGACCTCTGTCATAAAACCTTGATATTTGAAGAGGTAATACAGGGCCAGGAGAGCCAGTCTCACTGTCAAAGGCATATGTGATGACAGACAGGCAGAACCATAACTTGAGGGAACAAAATTTCCACTGGTTACTTTAGGCCTATGCTCTTTCAGTTGTTCTTAATAGCTTCTACTTTCTTGTTTTATACCACTGTTGCTAAAATGTACAAGGTTAATGGTGTGTTGTCTACCCTCAGCGTTTCTTCCTAGCATTTCTTAGAGGCCAGGGCATACTTTCATCCATGCCAGCTGTCTGCACACAAGGGTTTCCCTTCCTGGCAGCACCATCGGCAGCTTATGGGGTGTGCAGATGACAGCTCTCCTGCAACAAGGCCACTGTTAAAGCACAGTTCAGGCACCTTGGTAGAGGGAAGAATTGTTTTGTTGGCTGTGCTACTTCAAGGCTTGCAGTGACCTCTCTTGAGAAGCTGAAGCCGTGGATTAAAATATACCTACTCTTTGGAAGGCAAGATTTCTTCTGATTTGAGGAAATACAGTAACAAAAGTGAGTATATAGAGAAGAAAATTCAGGCTGTGACTCACTTTATTTTTCAATACGTTTTTAAAAAGTTTAAGGAGCAAACTTTCCACTGACCTGGACTCATAGCTATAAGTCCCAGTAAGGGATGGACCAACTGTTTGTGCCCTGAAACCTTCTCTCTGTATAAGTTGGCTGTCTAAAGTATTTTGTTATAGTAGTGGAAAGTTAGCTCACAATGATGGTAGGCAGCCAGGTAGAAGAATCAGAAGCTTGGGAGACGTGTCTGGGCTAGGAATTGTTAGCAGCTAGAATCTGCTGCTTCCTTGCGGCCCCGCAGAATGCATCTCCCCAAGCCTGTCCAAATGGGATTCAGGAGACACCTCCCAGCCTCCAACATCAGCTGTCTCCATTTCAGTCCATTACAATGGCTCCCATCTTTGACCACTTCCGTGGCCACGGCTTCAAAAGGTCCATCAGTGAGTCTGATTATACCCTTAATTAAGTTGGGGATCAGGTCCTTTTTATTCCTTGAGCTGTACAATGAGCCGCAAGTGAGTATTTCTACTTAAATCAAAGTTAAAATTTTTATCAAAGAGAGAAAAAAGAGAAACGGCCCATGTAGGAATTCTTAGGAACAGTAGAACGAAACTTAAATTTAAAAATTCATTTCTTTAGTGCACTGGTCCTATCTCCAGTGCATAAGAGCCAGTGCAGACACAGGGCCTTTCTACTGCTGTAAGAAACCCATCAGCTGATGCTACTCGCCCCCATTCACCACCCTAGCCTGGCCCATGCTGCTGAGGATTCCTGCCTGGATGCCTCTAACAGCCTCTTGGTTGATTTTGCTTCTTCTACACGAGAAGGCATAGTGATCCCTTAAAAGAGTCTCAAGTCATGCCGCTTCTGCGCTGAAAGATTGCGAGTCCCTGTGTATATCTCGTGCAGCAGAAGCACCCACAAATGCCCTTTACTCAGGTGACCTCATCTCCTCCGTCTTCTGGTTGGTTTTATCTACCATTACAACAGGTGTCCCTCAGGTCTGGGCACAGGCTGCTCCTGCCGCGAAATGCTCTTCCCCAGATGTCCTCCAGGCGCCTCCCTCTTCTTTAGCTCTGCTCAAAGTGAGGTTTGTTCTGACTGCTCCATCTGAATTGTAACATCTCCCATTCCCAGCACCTTCTTTCTCCTTCACTCTACTTCACCTGCCCTTTCAGAGCACTTTCCTTCTTTGAACAAATGGCTCACATTTACTACAGTAGTTTATTGTCTGTCTTGTGTACTTTTTGGCAGAGATCTTTGTCCATATAGTCACCTCTGGAAACTGGCTTTGGCCTTAAATGAATAGTGTTCAATTGTTCCACGATGAATAGGCAGACTTTTGGAGTTGGAAGAGGCCCAGAAAACTATTCTTTGGCTGGGCAGGTGAGGGTTCGAGGGATAATTCACTGTGGAGCTCAAGGAAAGAACTGGGACTGGAACTAGTCTGGTCCTAGGTGCCTTTTCTTGGCAAGGCCAATGAATTACTCTTTCCCTTCACTGGTCACAACTGCAAGGGACACTGAAGAACCACACAGAGCCACCTGGGAGGGCTAACTAAAATATCAGGGATATTTGCTATTTCTTTTTGGTAAATGCTATGGATTGAATATGTTTTGTCTCCAACAAAATTCATGTTTAGCTGCAGTTCCAATGTAATGGTGTTGAGAGGTGGAAGCGCCTTTAAGGGGCTTTTGGGAGTAGGAGGGATCTGCCCTTGCGAATGGATTAACACAGTTCTCAAGAGAATGGGTGAGTTCTCACAAGGGCAGACTGTTACAAAGCAGGATGGCTCATTCTCCCCTTCTTCTTCTGCATGTGCCTCCTTCTCTGGAGCCTCTATCAGGAGACCCTCACCAGAAACTGGGCAATGCTGGTGCCATGCTCTGGGACTTCAAAACCAAGAGCTACATAAGCTGCTTTGCAGTACTTAGTCTTGGGTATTTTGTTATAGAACAGGCACAGACTATGGTTGTAAGCTTTTGTGTGATTCAACCATTGCTCCTACTTCTCTAATGAGTTGTAAGAAGTAGGGAACAGAGTCATGGGTTGAGATTAATTGGCTATTCTGATATGTCAGTTTTAGCGCCATCCATCCCCAAACGTCAAGGTAATGTGAGAATTAGAAGCACAAAGGGTCACTAGATTACACTTTTCCCTAAAGCAACACATCAGTCTTGTTTTAGAAAGAAAGCATGCTTCTGTCATATAATTTCTAAATTAGCATTTGTGCAAAAGTTGAGCAACAGAAGAATAATCCTTCATTGCATCGTTAAAATACTTCTAAAAATCTAGATTGATGAGAAGAAATGCAGACCGCAGATTGCATTTGTGTTAGGGGTTCACCTGTCCTCATATCTGTGAGGAAATGCTATCTGAATCTGAATGTATATATAATATATATTTATATATTGAAATGCCATGGGATGATAATTTTTCTACTGCCAGTTTTGATCAAAAGGAAAAGACAGTGAAGGAACTTCAAATGCACAAACAGAATTGTTCATAAAGGCACAGCTTAGAGGTCTGAGCTGCACAGCATGATGTTAGTAAAGAGCCTGGAAAACTCTACCTAGGACTCACTGGATGATTTAACTTGCCAAAGTATGTAATTAAGAGCAAAGTTATCTCTATAGCCATTCCTTCATTATTGAGATATTGCAATTGAAAGCTGTTTTAGAGATGCCAGATCTGGAAATAAAATCCTTACAGACTGCACTGCAATGTCATGAAGATTATACTAGGAAACAAATTGATGCACACAGACAATCTTCTGCACGTACCTGAAAATTAGATCTCAGGAGAGACATGGAGAGCTAAGATGTGAAATAAAGGTGGGTGGGGGCCAGGCACAGTGAAAGGCAGACTCAGCGGCTTGCCAGAGACAGGAGCTCACACATGCCTGGTGCTCCAGTGCATTGCCTGGGGTGGGGCTCCTCGTGGTTTTCACTAACTTCCCCCTTCCAGCTCTGAAATCTTTATTTTCATAGTCCAGTTCACTGTCACTAGCACTGGTACCCCTGGCAGAGTATGTACATATTTTTAATACCTGGCACTCAAATAAGAAATATGAGATTGTGAGGGCCATTCACACAAATGTAATTGGGGCAGAGTATCTGCTGAGGACGTGAGATAGTTCATGCCTGCATGTACAGCGGCTTTGTGTGCAATTCCACCTCCGCTGCCCAGCCCACCTCTTCCCAAGAACAACTCCGGTTTGTTGGTTTTTCTGCCTCCTCCCGAGGAGCTGCCAAGGTCTGCTCAATTACTGGGACAGCAGAAATGGGTCTGTAATAATAAAGGTGTGGAAGTCACCCTGCCATTGTCCCAGACTCAGGCAGGCCACCCGAATCACCCACTCTGCATTTTGCACACTGCTTTGTAGGTCTCAGTTTTCGGAAGTGCCTATTACGAGCTGCTGTTCCAAGCTTAATGGCTTATGTAGTTAACTGATTTCATCGTTGGTGTTCAAGTATGTGAGACCATTATAAACAAGAACCTTGGGAGCAAAAGGAGAAACGTATGGCTACTTTGCCTACTTTATAACTTCTACCTATGAAAGGAAAGTACCCTTTAGGAAAGTGAGCGATTGCTCACTCTGTCTCTCTCTGTGCTGCCAGTCTCTGGATAGACAGTTCATGAGTTAGGGGGCTCAGCCTTCCCTCTGCCACACATAATCTGATCCCCCCAGGATGTTATTGATGCTGCGGTGGGGCTATGTTCAGTGACTGCTGAGCTGGCTAATATTACAGGAGCCATGTCCCCCTCCACACGTAAGCAGAACCCTGGATCCACGACTCAGCTGCTGTGGGTTGCGTCCCAAGGGGTGACATTTGGACTCCCGTGTTTGTAGATTACTCTCCTGGATCCTGCTATTCCCTTCTTAACCTGGACAGTTTGGGATGGGTTTGAAAAGCTTGTTTGGAAGGGTGTCACTGGGTTGTGAGTTAGTAAAACGTATTTTAGGATGTAAGTCCCTCAGCTCAGATTATAAATTCAAGCAATCCTTCATTTTCTTCATTCCTTCATTTAATTTCTCATTCACTGGATTACTCAGCAGGTGTTTACTGAGTACCTACTCTGTGCGAAGAGAGTGATAGGTTCTAGGGTTGCAGAGCTCAAACAGGGATACCAGTTGCCCAGGAGGGATTATGTCCTTAAGAGAAGACAAGGGAAACGGTTTTACTGGGTGTGGTCCCCAGGGAACTGGTGTCCAAAGTTTAAGAAAAAAGACTCCAGGAACTCTTTCTGGGTGTGATGAGACATCTTCTTTCATCTTTTCATTCCACAAACACTGATGGAGCCAGGCACTGAGGTGGGTCTTTGGACTGTAAAGGCTAATTCTTCTAACTTTCCTTACCTGGCAGGCAATGAGGCAAGGTTCAAAGTTCCAAGCCACAGTGACTTTCATAACTCAAAGCAGGATTTCCAGGGGCACAGCTGGCATAGGATGAGGAGGAAGGGGACTTCAAAGAGTGGTCCTGGCACATGTGCACATAGTGTGAACACTGCCTGGCCAGGACATGTCAAGAAGACAGATCCCCCCTGGGTTAGCACTCAGTTAATTTACCTTTACTTTCTTGGAATTGTTCAAACTCCTTTGCCACTGTCACAAACTATTGGGTCCAAACTGGATTCCCCTATCTCCCTTCCACTTCTGAGTATCTTAAGGGATTCTTCATTTTCCAGCCACTAAAGCAAGAACAGCGTCCCATGGGACAGTGGTAGCGATGTGAACACTTTGAGCTGTGGGACAGTAGTACCAGTGTCTCCTGGAAATATGTGGGACATTTTTAGATTTCACATATACCTCGTCAGGCACTGGCTGCCCATGGAGTGGCACCATGTTTAGTTGATTCAGTTTAGCTCAAGTTTGGAAATCAATGATTGTGGGCAGCCTGAATGGCTCTGTGTTTAACTTAAGGCAGGGTAGAATACAATGGTTTGCTCCTTTGCCTCTCAAAGCCCCTTTCTGTGGAGGTAACCATTCCAAGAGCTAGACACAGAGCTCAGAGGGCTTAGGTCTAGCCTTTCCATACACACTTTTGCTGGGATCCTGAACCCACCCAGGATGTTCTGGAGTTGGTGGTTCTTTGAGCCTGTGAGCCCAGACATCTCTTCCCCTGCTTGTCCATGTTCTCATTTCCACACGGAGGCACTAAACACATATAGCGGCTCAGTACACTGGGTACACACTCATCATCCACAGACATGGGAAAATCTTGGCCATTCCTCACCATAGGAAGACAGAGACAAGTAACTTCTTTGAGGCCACTCCTGATGCCACATTTTGGAGAGTCAAAAGCAGCAGAAGTGAGACAGGGGAAGGAAAGGCTGAGAAACCCTGGTTATTCATCCCTATGACCCTTCTCCAGCCTTCTCACTACCTGGTACCACCAAAGACCTTCAAAACCTGAAGGATGGCCACCTCAGGAGAAGCAGGGAAATGGAGGACAGGCCGCAAATGGTCAGAGTAAAATGCTGGAAGGGAAAAACAGGACCAAATAGCAAGTTATGCCCGAAGGATGAACAAAGACCCACTGAGCCATGAGCTCCTCCCTAGAACCAATTACATGGTGGGAGGCATGTGCACAGCACCTCAAGAGTAGAGGAAAAACACAGAAAGGCAATGGGCACTGAAGACATTCACCTCACTGACCCTGGCAAGTCACATGACCACTCCACATGCTCTACCCTGGAAAGGATGGGATTATACCTCCTTTCCTGTATCATGGGAGCAAGGTGAAGGAAACTGCTCAGATAATAAAGGCAGAAAAAACTCAGAACCATGCCCTGTTAGCTTGGGAAAGCACTTATTCCCCAGTGTTGTACGAGAAAGTATCCATACCCTAAGAATCTGGGTGAATATCAAAGGCACTTTGAATTCCTCAGAAAAAGGTATCCCAAGAAATCATAGTGTCCTTAACAATAATTTAGATAAAAAGTTCAGCCTTAGATCTTTCTATTTAATAAATGGACAGCAAATCTAATTTATAATTCAATCTATCATTAAAGAATTTAAGAAGTTCATTTTTCATGGTCAGGACTAACAGGTGGTGCCCCCTCCATTGGCCATTCCCATACCTGGGTCTGGGGGGCAGGGTCATCACTGCCCCAGTCTGGAAGTGGTTTGCCTGCCGCTGTGTCTTCACTATATTCAAATGATGAGCACGTCTGAGGCCTCAGCTCTGCTTCATTCTGCTTTTGGAAACTGGTTTTTCCTAAAAGATAAAAATCACAAATCAACTACCAATCTTGATTGGGGGGCAGGGAGATATTCAGAAATGATAGAAAAGGTTTGAACACAATCAAGGTTGTGTTTTCTGCAATTTTGTCTGCTGCAGTCTGTGCTACCTAAAATATCTACATAACCATGTACACATATTTATAAAGTAAGCCCACTTTGGTGACCCCAAGTGTTTTCTACAAGAGGTTGAGACTTTTCAGGTTAGGAAAGATGCAGGAGGCAGACCATTTGTGAATTATTGAGGCTATTCTTCACATACTGTTATTATCAAACAACAAACAGGTTTTGGAGAACATCTTAGAGCCCTTGCTCTGTGAATAGGTATTGTCATAGTTTCCAGAGGAAGGATTCAAATTTTCAGGCTTTCGCAAGCCTAAGAGCAGGGAATGCTTACTTTCTTACAATACCTATTAAGCCCCTTTTCAATAATGTATGTGGGAGGCTTTGCTCAGGGGCCCTTCAAGATCTTTCCTGGCAGCACTTCTCAAGCTTTAGTGGGTTCAACATATGTACACATACCACTGGTGCTTCTGCTAAGAGTAGGGTGGGCTCCGTACATTAACCTTTCTGACCCACTCCCTGGTGATGCTCACGATGCTGGCCCGTGTACCACACTGGGAGCAGTAAGGGTGGAGTTAGCAGACAATGATTAAGGAACATTTCTCCATTACCCATAATAGGACATTAACCTGAAGAACATACTCCTTTATCACGCCAGAGAGCAGATTTGCTATTATTATTCTCCAGCTTCAACAATTATCAACAGGACATGCTGTGACAGCCTCTCCACAGCAGTTTGCTCCTAAGGAGAAGCAAACAGACTGTGTTTTATCAGCCCTGAGAGACTGATCCAATGACTTCCATTTTTAAGATGGGATAAGAGAAAAACCCACTCAAATGTATATGTTAAACAGGAAGTGACTGCTGAAAGCAGGCTTAATTTCATTTTCCTTTTGTTCCAGCTACTTTTCTAATCTCTAATTTTGCTTAATTTCACTTTCCTTTTGTTCCAGCTACTTTTCTAATCTCTAGTTTTGCACAGAATAACAAGTGGTCACTGAGAAAAGAGAAGCTTTGGATAAATGTTGCCGCCTACTGTAGATATGTGGTGGCCGGATATTTAAGGGTGGGTGACCCAAAAATGTCTTGTCATGTTCACCCGGCTCTCTGCCATATACTACTTTAAAAAAGAAAACTCTTCATGACAATTTAATTGAGGCACAAACCTTAGAAATCTAGTGCAGTGAATATTACAGTGAGATCAGAACAATCTATGGCCCATCCCCTTCCTCAGAAGCAATTCAAGGCTTGTGGTTTCTATTCAATTTGTTATAATGACAGTGTTTAATCATGGAGTCTACTCTGCAGCCCGCTGCTGAATTGAGGTCACACATGTGACTATTCAGGCATAGAGCATATAATCTATAACTAAGATTTCACCCCTGAGCCTGTGTGGGCTGTCATTAATTAACAATGCACTTATTTCTAAAATAATGTGCATTACAGCCTCTCAACATGGATGTGGAGCTTGGAACGTGCAGGAGTTAGTGGTCAAACATCCGTGGCAGCTGGTATCACATAATGGAGGAAGAACTCAACTATGGGAGTATCTTGATGCATTCATTTAAAGATATTTAATTAAAACTCTTCTTTTCTAATTTCCTAGAAACCTGCAGTATAATCTCCACTTGCAGTTCCTTTCTAATTACCTAATTGTAAATGAAAGTGTTCCATTCAGAGTTGTAGTTTATGTACTTAGGCACGTTGTCAGAGCAACAGAAGCCACACATGTTAAAAATTATTTAGTGTCATCCCAGCCTACAATAAATATTTTTAATCTTGAAAGAACCATGAAAAAACTTTGACCCTTGGCCTGACTTTGTCTTTAATCATGGAAACTTGTTTCAATTGACTGTGATGAAGGGTAGTGCTTCTCAGTGGAAAAGCTTGATGTTTTTTCTTGCTGCAGCTAACACACAATCTACTGCTGATCGGTCAGACTAAGATTTGTGGTTCAACATGTAAACATACACAAAGAGGATAAGAATATGGCAGAAGACACAGGACCTCTAGTTAGAGGGCAAACAACATTTTAGTTACACTGTATCTTGAGTATAGATTGGTAAAATTTATATTCAAAGTTTTATATGCTAAAATCCCATGAATGTATGTTTGGTTTTTTTGTCAATTTATATACCACATAACAGTGCTTACACATTTGCTTCCTTTTATGTGTGTGCACTCCTTAAGGTAACCCTATAAGTCAATAATGCCTTACATATGCTGTTTTAGTTTTTGGTGGAAGACATGCAGGGATGTTCAAAAACCCTCATTTCCACAGGACAGAGGTCACAGACTTACACTTCTCCTAGTAGTAAACTTTTCCATTTTTGTCATTATGGGTTGGAGAAAAAAATCTCATTTGAGAAGCCACTGGCATTTTACCTGAGGAAGCTGGCTTAGGAAGGCGACTCTGAGGAGGTCGCGTCACTCTGGCTACCATGATGGGCTCAGATGTGGAATGAACAATGGCTGTCTCTGTAGTGAGCTGGCTGTCTGTGGAGGAAGGCACTTCTTGGTCAAGGGTGTGGGTTCTGATGGCAGATGCTATGGAAGGGGCTTCCTGGAGGGACAGGAGGGGCTCAGTGTCCTCCGAAGAGTCTGGTTGGCAGATGTAGCGTCCTGTCACACGATTTCCTGAGTCTGGGAGTGGAAAGGTTCCGATGCCACTGTCCAGTGTTCTCATCTGGCAGTTTGATTCTGAGACAGAACAGAGAGGGGATTGAAGAAGGCTCACCAGGAAGACTGGAAAGATCACTGATATTAGGGTATGGCCTAAGGAAAGGGGACATCTGCAAAGAAGAATTTATAAGAAAAAGACAAATAATAAACATTTGGAAATAGTGTGCATTTCCAGTGAGGTGCATGAAACAGACCTCTAATGGAACAGGAGGTAGTCCCTTTCAAAATTAAATAAGAAATTCAGCCTGTTGCAGGCAGCAACAGTCAGACACATGTATTCATTAGATGGTTCAGTAGAGTTATCATAGAAAAGGAGACCAACAATTATTTTTGATTATTCTTATTTCAGCCTGGGAATCATATGACTTCAATTAGGTGAAACTGATTAACTGAAATATAATGAGTAACGTGCATACATAACAAACTGAAGTGATGTCCTAACAAAGGTAATTTTATATCTCCTGCATGAATTACCACCCATGCAGCAGTTAACTCCATTACAGGCCTCTCAATTTGACTCTGAGGAAAAATAATTCACACAGCATAGGGTTATAACATCACTTAGCAGGTGAGCTTTGTTTGACGCCATTGCCATTTGAAGTCTTACTGAAAAGATGAGGGAGCCACTTTCTGTCTTTCTCACTTCATGCAATGATGAAACTCATCAGTACCCTTTGGATTGTTCATTACTTCTAGGGATTCTATTATTCTCTTGAACAAGTGGCATAGATTTTTCTGTTTGTGACATATTTATCCTAGCTACTTTTCTCATTGCAGAGACAAAATACCTGATACCCAAGGTTAAGGGAGGAAAGGTTATTTAGCTCACAGTTTGTAGAGGTTCAATCCATAATCAGCTGGCTCCAAGGCATGTTGGCCTTGTAGGGGAAAAATAGTTCACAGTGGATAGAAAGGAACAAAGGAACTTAACAAAGTATTTTGCCCCTTTTACCTTATCCAGACTGCTTAGGGGGGCTAGCACTCATACCCTAATCCTAGTGTCCTTGATCCTAGCACTGCTCCAGGAATCAATTCCAGAATCAGACACTCTAGATCCAGCCCTGCTTATGACCACACTTATGAGGTTCTGGGAGCACATCTAAACACAAGCCATAACAATATTGTTAAATATGTTTCCTCTTGAAATTTATGAAAAATTATTATATTTTTAATTTCTGAAATGGTGATGGGGCTTTTCCCAGCCAATGAGTCAGCTTCCAACATATTGTCATCCAGAAAGTTTCTATTCATACCGTTACATCTTGGGATGAAATTCCTTAGCTGCATTTTAAAAAGTCAAGTACTGGGTAAGATACAACTTAGTACTGTGTTATGTATGGTGGGAAATATAATTACAGTGTAAACTTTATAGCAAAAGCTCAATAGCTGCCATTTCTTTGGCGCTTTATAGAACAGTGGCTTATGATGTGGTCTTAGCCCAAAACTGATAATGTGCATCCTTGTACAACAGCTTTAACCCCTTGAGATTTTAGGTCCCTTATAGGGTTGCTATGTGTATATGTTTAGCACCAACTACCTAGAGTTAAGAATGACACCTAGCACACATAGCTGAAGGAATGAAACAATCAATGCCAATATACACAAAGTGCTAATTTATTTATTACACATTAGTAGATATCTACTAGATAAATAGCTTATCCTTAATTATCTGTCATACACAATCACATTTGGTGCTCAGCAAATATCAGACTATGTTCCTTTCCCCTAGTCTCCCTCCTTTCTCAAAAAACCTCTTTGGTATAAGCAAGTGGTAGAATTTTGGGAATTTCCTAATACCCAGATAAAAACAATGGTGTTTTATCTACATTCTGCACATCTGGTGTTTGGTCTTGGGAAGTATAGGAAGATAAAGTTCCCACTGACGGAGAGGCTTCAGTCTTGACAGTGGAACTGAATAGGACATGCTGCCCCACATGGGATTACTAAGCCCCCTTACCTATGCCACTAGATCTCAGGGTTTGGTCTTGGACTGTAGGATCCTTGACTGAGAAACGTGTGATCTGAAACATGCTTTTCTTCCCAGGATCACAAGCCGTGAGGTTTAGCCTCATTCATTTTAGCTTTACTTTCAACGAGCCTTACAGGTTATTCATTATTTTCTCTATTCATTTTCTCAGACTACACAGACTTCCTGGTATGAAATGGCCTTTTCAACAAATGAATAGCTGCTTTCATGGGAAGGCACTGTCAGAAGAGTGAAGTAGTGGTGGAGGCCGTTTTTGGACCTCTCTGCCTTTATAAATTTTAACCTGTAAATTTAAAATTTGGTTAGGTTTAGCATGTCCATGCATTGTATTTGGGGCAACTTCTAAAGTTTGAATATTTCATAATCAGAAAACTGACATACTCTTGGGAGTGAAATTAAGGTCTAACAGGATGTGAGATGTGTTGGACCTCATGTATCTCAGATTGCCTGCCAGAATAACTTACTCCCGATATTTTCAGGACCACGTTCTGCTAAAGCACAGAGTGCTCATCAGGGTGAGGCAGTAGGACTCTTCTTTCGTGAAAATCCGGGCCACCAAAAGTATGGCTATTTATGACACCTCTCAGGAGGTCACTGCTTTTTTCATATTGTTTTCTCATCTTTAAAACCCAGTAGAGTAAAGGCTATTACTGTCATTCATAAAAGAAGACTTAGAACTCCTAAAGGTAAAGACATTTGCTTAAGGTCATGTATTATAGAAAACCTGGACTTGAGTTTTTTCTTTTTGTGCATGTGTGTGATACTGGGAATTGAACACAGGACTTCGCATTGAGTTACATCCTTGGACTTGAATCCAGGCTTGCTTGATTACAAAGACTGCTCTTAACCACCATGCTATCCTGATTCTCCCAGAAGCACAGTGAGGTGATCTTAGTTTGTAGGCACTGAGGCAGCATGTGAGCAGCCACCTGCTCCTAGGTGCGACACCTAGCATCTCTGGCATTACTGCTGGCCTGGAATTCTGGCTTGGCTCTCCATTCTGAGCATGGAGCCTACTGCTAGTGTGCTCCGCAGCTACTCAGCTGTCTGCTGTGGAGGATGCTGACACATCTTTATCTCTATAGTTCCTGAGAAGCACAACTGCCTCCTACCTCTGTTCTCTCCCCTCTCAGACTGGAACTTTATATTGTGGCATAGTGTTTTCTACAATTTATTGTGCTTCCCCATTTGGCATGGGCACTACTTCCAAGGACAAAGTTTTCTGATTGTATCTTTCTCTTCTACACATTTTATGGCTTGGAGGCCACTTAATCTACCTTTCAAGTGAAAATTCAGAAGGCAAAGAAGAATCTCAGTTTCCTTTTTTAGTGATCTGAGGAGAGGTTCCACTCCTGAAGCCCGATGTGTTTGTTTGCACTCTGAAGTAAGGCACGGGGGTGAGGGATGGAAGGGACCTCTACAGAGGGTTGAAAGATCCAGCCCCTCTCAAGGGTAGAAAGTGCCGTGCCTGTGTGGCTATAAGCACCAAAGAGCTTTCAAGAAGGTTTGTGGTTTGAAACTAAAAGGTTGTGGTTTTGACACCTGTCTTTGTGCAGGCAGCACTGTTCCTCCTAGTATAGGTTGCCACGACTACCAGAATTCTCCTATTAGTTCATAAGACTATGCCCCTAGCAACAAGTGCATTATCCACAATCAATCAAGCACTGGCCATCAAAGTAGTGGAGACAGGGCCCCTGTCTTGGTTACTTTTCTCTTGTTGCTGAGACGAAATACCCAACACCCAAAATGAAGGAAAGAAAGGTTTATTTAGCTTACAGTTTGTGGAGGTTTCAGTCCATACTTGGCTGGTTCTGAGGTAGAGTGGCACATGGCAGAGGGCAAACTTCAGGACAGCAGAGCACAGCAAAAGCAACCAGCAAAAAGGGAGGAATGGCTGCAAGCAGCCTCCTTCCTTCCTTTACATTGTAAACAGCCTACCCCCACCCAGGGGGCATGCAGCTCTCACACAAGGTCCATGCCCTCCTCTTCCACAGGCTCAGGATGTGTACAAACTAAGCACCCTGGCTTCCTGCTGAATCACTCAGCCAAACCTCTAGACTCTCCAAGTTGACACAATGTATCAACCATAACAGCCCCTATCCCACAAAATAGGATCACAGTTCCAGATTATGTGGTGACCCAGCCCTGGCCCCCACTCCTTAGAGTGGCTTTTTATTGCTTCCTTCTACAAATAAAAAGTACTTTCACTTTGCACTGGCCTTCTCTGGATGCTCTTCCTCTTTCCATGTCAGAGAGAGACAGAGACAGACAGACAGACAAGCCTGGCACAAGTGTGTCGATGTATCCCTAGATCCCAGACCCACCAGACATAACAGAGGCAACTGCAGGAAATACAGCAGAAGAGATTTGGGGTAGAAAAAGTGGCAAAGAAAGTCTAAACCTGGTGCTATCAGAGCACACCAGGACTTTATGACATCTGTCCCCTGGTATTATTTTCATTTTCCATTAATACACAATATTGCCATACCAGAATCTATGCAATAGGGCTTTTTGAATTCCTGAGTTCTCCAATAGTCTGAGAATTGTGTGCACTGACATTAAGCTCAGAAACTACCTATTAAGGCCATTTTTTACTTCTAAGAATTCCAGATGCCAAATGTAGAGAATGTGAGGACCCATTTATAAGTACCTATGAAATGAGATGTGGACATTCAGGGTCTCAGATATATGCCAAGTTTCACCTTCCAGCAAATTTCTTCAGAATGGATATACCTTGGGAAATAGTTTATACTGAAAATGCTGACCTGGCCTTTATGTAGTTTCTATAAAGCACTATTAGTTTCCTGCGGTACATAAAAATATTGTTACCTGAAAAAGTGTTGGGTACGACACTCCTGAGACCAATTTTTTCTTCTCAGAGAATTATAAGAACTCACAAAATAATTAAATGGCTGTAGTAAGAACAAAGTTCAAAGGGCCAACCTGCCTTGAATCTTGAATGAGATGACTTGGTCTTGCTCGACAAGTGTTGAGTTCACACTTGTAACTATAAGTTCAGGGCTAAAAGAGCCCCTTGATAATGAGTTCAAGGGTTGGGTCACTTGACGTACCAACAGGCTTCTTTTTCCAAGGTCACCAGTTGCATCTCTGACCTTGGCCAGCTCTCTCACCTATTCCCATTGTTCCATTTGCCTTCTGAGAGTCTCTAAAGGTAGGTTCTCATGATTATCACCATCAATGCTCCTCAGATATTTCATTAAATGCCTTGAGGCGTTGCATCTCAGTCCGCTTAAAGTCATGGCACACATAGATAATATATGGCTTACTGATAAACATGCCAGCTCCTGGGACCACTAGCCATTTGAGGGCTCTTCATCTCAGCAAACCCAGGGCCCAGAAAGCACATCAGCAACAGAATAAGCAGTCTTTTACTTACATAATGGACTTGTAGGTTCTTTTACCAATACCCTGAATACATGGCATTGCAAATATATGGCATGCAAGGAGATACATACATTTCAGTCTCAGCAGCAGATACAGGACTTTCTGTAAAGCCTGCCTTTGTTGGGAAGGATGTTAGGACAGCACAGGGTGGGAATATTCTGTAGTATCTGGCTTCAGAAATGAGGAAAGTGACTATATCCAAGAGGCAATGAGCAGCCATAGGGCAAGCAGTCAAGCAAGGCTCTGTGTGGATCAGCATCAAAGAGGAAACTGGAGAAATGTTCCACTGGGGGTTCTTAACGTGTGAATTTAGGGCGTGCAATATGAAGTCCACACTCATTTTGCTAAGTGTTAGCCTGGTGCTCTCAGATCATACTGTCTTCATCCTAGGAATGTTCTGGGGACTGGAAATGAAGCCTTTGATTAACTCAGCACAATGCTTACAACAAGTGCACTATTAATTACTTAAAAATAGGAGTCTTCACAGTAACTTTATTAGATCCTGAGTGTCCTGGAGGCAGAGTGGGTTTCACTCATTTCCTCCACCCTCCCATGTATAACAGCCCTTGACTCATCATTGCTCTTAGGCACAGTGTGAGCATTGTGGGCACTAGGCTGATGGAGTAACTGATTTTTCTTGCACTGGAGCAGCACTCAGCACAGCGCCTACACAGTCAGCCTCGCTTGTGTGCAGCCCCCCAAGGGAGATGAAAATCAACTGATCTTTACAACATTTTCCTTATATTCTTGGAATGCAAATTTTTCTTCTTGAGAAATCTCAATCTATTTATTTTTGTTCTGAATCCAGCAACCAAAGCAAAGAACTAGCTTTCTTCTCTGTTAGCTGTTTTTCACATATAGTCAGACTCCATTCATTCAGATGGGCAGAGTGATAGTATGATTCAGAATTACTGAGTATTATAAAGACTGATTTTTTGTGCTTCTGGGTCCTTGGAAGTAAGATGGTGACCATGACAAAGAGCAGCTGGTGGAATCCTGCTTTAGTCCTCCTTCCTCCCTGCACTCACCTCATGGTTTCAAGGCCCTGATGGTCTCACGTCTACTGAAAAGCTTTGTTGCTGCTATGGTGGACCTCGTCCTCAGACACTGCAGATGCCAGGTAGAATGCTGGTGTCCTGTTGATCACCGGCACTCCCAGGCATGAGAAAACTGAGTGGGGAAAACTAAGCTCCCTTCCTGGAAGCTATCTGTGGTGAGGAGTAACAGTACATTAACAGTAACTTCTTTTATGCATTTACATAGAACAGTGAATTGCATCCTTTTAAAACAAACTGTGCTTTTACAGTGGTTGGCCGAGCATCCTCCAAACCCGTTTCATTCTATATTCTCTCATACAGCGATATTATCTTTATAAATAGCTGCAAACGGAAAAGTTGATTTCCAATACTTGTTTCCAATAATGTAAATATCCAAGTGAGTGGAATGTGAATAAGTGGTGATCAGGATGCTGGGGAAATACCGCTCATTCATCCCCCAGCTTTCTCTTCCACAGATTCAAGTGTCTTGACTGCACAGATACTATTGAGCAAATATTTCACCATTTGAATTTGTAAGCCAGGACTTTATTATGTGTGCCTTTGACAAACCTGAGAAAACCTGAGTTGAGGTCTAAATGACTCTGAGTGTTCATCAAAATGAAGTGAGACAAGTTTAGGCTTCAGAGCTGTAAAGACTGAGCTTGAAGACCTGCTTGCTTACCTGCTGGTTGTGCAACAACAAGGTGTTTTTGATATGTATAGTCATAGCTAATCTTTAAATAATGCAGGCAGAGTGTTTATTACTAAGTACGTGCTCATTAAATGTCCATAACTGGTGGTCAGGGAGAGGTAAGAGCCCCTACGGGGAGGTGATGCATATACTGTCATGGTACCCAAGGTAAGCCAAGATGTCATCTGTGCAGGTAGTCTTACAGTACAACACTAGCACACATTTTACTAAGCGATTATCCTGGTTACTTCTTAAGCAATTAACTTTCTGTAACCATTTCCTTGGGGGGTGAGTTCATCAGAAGTGTTAATGAGCATCTAGTGAATATAGACCAGTGTACACTGAGTTGGTTCCAACTGACTCAGGTATAAACACAAGGGAGAGCTGGGAGTGGTGGCACATGCCTCTGATCTTAGTCCTCTGGGAGGCTGAAGCAAGAGGATGTCAAGCTTGAACACAGCCTGGGCAACTGATGAACTTAGTGGGAGTCTGTCTCAAAAACAAACAAAGAAACAACAAACATTTCCTGCGAGTGTAGCTTAGTGTAAGGCCCTGTGTTCAATCTTGCATTCAACTCCTTACCAAAAGCAAACAAAACCCAACAAATACACAAAAACAAGAGAGTACATTTTCTTAAGAAGTCCATTTGGAGTTGGTACCCAGACAGGCTGCTTTATTCTTTTACATAAAACCTAACCAAACAAGGGCTACTGATGCTTTATTTTTTATAGACTTCAGAAATTATCAGAGAATATTTCCAAGTTAGTACACCATGACTTTCTATTAGGGACACTGGTACCTCTGTCCTAAAAGCTTCCATAAGTTGACTGTTCCCTTTCTGAAATGCTTGAGGCCAGAAGGGCTTCATACTGGAGCTTTTTGGATTTTGGAATACAGGTTGGTTACTTCTAAACTGAAAATCCAAAATCTGAAATGCTTTAAAATCTGAAATTCTTTGAGTATTAAGTTAGCATTCAAAAACTTGAGAACATTTTGGACTTTGCATTTTTAGATTAGGGATGCTTGACTGGTATTTGCTTCTGTGCAAGAATCTAGCCACCTAAGGACTCAAACTACTTCAGTAATCACTTTTCTTTCTTCTCCTCTCTTCATGCATAGTAGGTCCCAATAAAACAGAGAAGTTTGAAATTCAGACAGTTTTTCCACTTTGAAAACTTCTATTATCTCTATAAAAATTTCAGCCAGACAAATAATGAAGACCCAACACTATTCACCAGCCAGAAAGTGTAATTTATGAGTATTAATACTCACATCATCATATAAACTGGTGTACTTTCCTATAATGCAAATGGTCATGTAAATAAGTCTTTGTAAGTTATCTTTGTAAATAAGTTATCTCCAGGTTCCTAAACATGTGTATGTTACATGTGGTACTGGCAAAAGAAAGTTAAACCACAGATGGGAGAACAGATCTCTTTATTTGCACATCCTTCTTTTCATTTATATGGTTGAAACAAGCTAAAAACAAAAATGCAAGCCTGTTGGTAAAGCCACGTCAATTAAATGGCAGTTATGCATTCTAAGTTTCCCCCACGGTCTTGTCAAAGTAGTAAAAAATAGCCACAGTTATATTTATTCACATCCATTGGGTAACTTTTGGCTGTGGCATTAAAATGACCTTCTGGAAGGATAAATTCAACTTGATGCCTTTTGAATGCACAATACTCAGCCTCTAAATTTAAGCTGGATTTAAGTTTGGTGAGACTAGAAGGAATGTATGGCAGAATGAAAATTTATTTTCCAGTCTCTTGTGCTTCCTCGGTACAAAAAAACACTGAATGTTGAGGGTTTGGTACATATTGTATAGGGATTGATGATGGGAAAAAGATGTAGGGCATTAATAACACAAAAAAAATTGAAAAAAGGAAAAAAAAGTGGACCATGAAATTTCTTTGTAAAGACGAAGGGTAAGTTATTTAGAACAATTTTAAGAAGTTCTAGGTCAGTATCTGGTAAGCGCATAGTCTTAAGAGGAGCATCACATAAATCCTTGTGTCGGATGTGCCCCTCAGGCATAAACAGGAAAAAGTTAGAAGTATGTTCCAAATGCTCACGTCGGCAAGAAATCACAAAAATATTTCTTGGATTTATTTAGATATATATGTGGTACAACTCCTCAAGGGAAAAATTCCTTAAGATGTACTTCTGGTCACTGATACTAAAATGACCTCTTTTATGTTTGGGGGCTGGTTCTTGGCCTAGTATTCTGAGATACACTGTGCTGTGCAACTCTCAAAAACACGTTTTTATTTTATACTTTTTAATAATTATCTCCATACCATCATCACTCCAGACTGAAACATGCTGAGGTCCTCACATAACTCTTTCATGTCTCGTTAGGCTACTGTGTCTGTGTTGGATAACAATGGATAGACCGATGGGAACTATTTACTGTGATATGCAGGAACAGGCTAATGTGAGTATTACACATTTATGGGGCTTAGGCAGCTGATGTAGGAATAGCTGTTGGTCCCAGACTCCTAGGTACTGATTTGGGAGTCAACACTTTCAGCCCAAAGGCCTTGTTTATGAGAGTATAATATATATCCTGGCAACTCCCCATAAAGCAACGACTACCACATAAACAGTTCCCTGTCCACAGGTTAAGTCTGGTGCTCTTTAGCTTGGTATTTTTCTAATAAGATAAAGCAAGCTTACATAAATCTTGTTAGCAAAGCCTTCTACAGTACCATAAAATGTAGAATCACAGTGATTTTAGTCCTGATCTTTGATCATCATTTTTCTAACTGAAGAAATGTCAACTTATTTCTGTCCTTTTCCTGTTATCTTTGCCCATTCTCTATCCATCAAAATTATTCTATCCTCAGCCCTTTCTCCTGATGTATTATCATCTAGGCATTTGTTTGCATGTACTTTTAATTCATTTTTACGCTGGTCTTTATTCAAGGCATTTAAAAAGTAAAATAAATGATGTTTACTGATACTACTTTGTTAATAGCTCTCATTTACAAATTAGTGAGTGACGATTTCCCCTTGGAGAAGGTACTGGATATCTATCCTGAAAGGTTATCCTTCAATTATCTATTGTCTCTCAAAGACTCATTTCATCTCTTGCCATCCTGACAAAATGAAGTGAAAAGCTGAACAATTATCTGGAGAAACTGATAGACACTGATGGCCATTACAGGTGAGTCTGTCTCTCTAAATCTCTTACCCTGTACCAGTTTTGTGAAATTATATGGACAGCTGCCTCTACTCTCCATTTCACTTGCCTAGATAACATCTGCTTTGATAAGGCACATAAGGGAAAGGAGGAAAGAAAATAAATCTGGGGTAGGATGCTGAAGGAACAGATTTAAAAGAGCTTCAGGAAGCATATAAAATAGGAGAGCATGGGATATTCAGAGATATCAATTTAGCAATTGATGAAAATGTTATTAAAGATAGTTACAGAAGCATTGGTGCTAGAGGAATCTATTATTACTCTAACTTTCTTAAGTTAAAAGAATATACTCTACACATTACTTTAGTTTGCATGTATTACTGTAATTACAGACACTTAATAAAAGGTTTCAGGAAGATTAAAAATTTATAGTTGAAAAATGTTTTTCTCCATTTGTCCCTGAATTTAATTAGCATTAATTATTTTTTGAATTACACACAGAAAGGAAGAAAGCTCAAGTCTTCATACCCTTAAGCTCTTAAAACATATTCATTTTAACATGACTTACTTATTCGGGATGGTTTTTAATTATTATAAGGTAATGCATTTTAGGTGAATATGCAAAGATCATTTATTTTTCTTCGGTTCGATGGTACTGGATGGAGGTGGAAAGATTAAGACTGAGAAAAGTTTAAGGTTCAGACTGAGGACAGAAGTTCAGGGCTGAGAAAGACCTGTCTTTATATTTTAGCTGCCACTTTCCTCTCACCAATGCACGGTTCACTGAAAGACTTACATGCAAAAAACGAAAGGAGTAGTGAAATCTGACAAAGAGATACAAATATGGGAAGGCATATATGTAATTTTTGTCTCTGTTCATGAAGTAAACTGCTCCAGACACAGGTACAGACACAGACAAAAACACACACACAACACACACACATGTAGGCACACACACACACATACCACACGTGCAGGTGCACACACTATACTGCACTATCTTCAAGACGCTGATGACAGACAGCACAGAACTTGATTTCTGAGTCAAGTGAAGTAAATTAGGTGAACTCTGTAATTTCTTTAAACAATTGCCTAAAGAAGGTTTCCAACAGAATCACGGGGAGAGAGGACACCGGTAGAATCTGGAGATCTTGTTGGATTGAAGAGACAATATGTATTAAAAGGGAAGGGATTAAGGTAGATAGAATTTACAGGGAAATTTACTGAAAAGAAAAGTTAAAAGCAGAGATTTCCCTCTAGTCTTTGGCTGCTGACCTATACATCCATGAGGTGAAGTTCATGAGATCAGAATTAGTATAAAGAAGTAGGTTAAAAAATTTCTGGAGCTGATACAGGACTAAAAATTACAGAAGTTACCAACACTCTGAGATGTTAGGCCTTCCAGCCAAAGGACCACAGGGTAGAATTTTACAAAGGATCCAGCCTTAGCAGTGAAGTTAAGGTATACCAGTAATAAATGACTTCCTAGACTCATCATAATAAAATTGACTACCAGGACTTGAAAAATAGTGCAAATACATTGAATGTGTTCCAGAAAAAAATTGAATAGTCTTCATAGGAAGACAATGAAATCCAACATCCACCAGTGTAAAGTTCAGTTTGTGGCATCCAATTACAATCACCAGGCATGCAAAGAAGAAGTTGTTAGAATATTCAAGAGAAAAAGTAAACAGCAAGAACAGAAAAAGAAATGAGAAAGATAATGACATTAATAAACAAGGACTTAAAGGGTTATTGTAGGTCTTATAAAATGTACAGAGATATAAAGTAAAATTTGAACTTAATTAAAAGGTATTAATATAATAGAAATACCCAAATGGAAATTATAGACAAATTACTCTTAAATGAAAACATATAGTGTGTAAGATCAGTAGCAGATTAGAAGAGGTATGTAGGAATGAAGATCAATGAATTTGAAGACAAAGCAATATAAAAAAATTCAAAATAAAGCATACAAAAAAGAAAAGACCTACAACATCAGTGACCCGTGAGTCAGCAATCAGAATCTATGTGTGTACAGTTAGAGCCTCCCAAGGAAAGAAAAACATATTGTGTAAAAAATTATAACCAAAACCAGTGCCAGATTTCATGAGAACTGTGAACCTGACATCTAAGAGGCTCACTGAATGCCAACCAAAATCAACATGGAGAAAACCAAGCTGAGAAAATCACACCATCATCAAATTAATGAATGTCAGTGATAAAACTGTACAAACAATTGAGGGAAAAAAGTACTTTCCACAGGAACAGAGATCAAATGATAGATTTATTTAACAAAAACTAAAAAAGCTATTAAAGAGTGAAATCACATCTATATGGTGCTAAAAGGAAAAACAAAGCCTATTAGTATTTCAAAAATAAATTTCAATTAATCAACATTTTAATAAATTTTAAAAATTAAGGCAAAAGCAAATCATTTCTACATATAAAATTTGAAGTAACTTGTGGCCAAAGAGCTTTTAATATAAGAAATATTAGAGCAAGTCCCACAGACAGATGAAAAATGGCTACCAAGCAGTTATCAGGATGAATACAAATGAAGAAATAGATGTGGAAATGGTATTACGATGAGAATATAAAATAAATATTGTAAAGTTTCAAACACTTGTAGAATTAAAGTATAAAACCAAAGGAAAGGATGGAAGGGGTTCTGCGAAAATAATCTGTAATATTTTATACAAGGTAGGCTTGATAAAGTAAAGATGTAATAAAATATTTACAAATTAGATCAGCATGAAAATAAAAACCAAAGAATATAGTCAATAAGTTACAAGTGAAGATAAAACAGAATCATAAAAATTTAAATTCAAAAGAGAGCAGAGAAAAAGTAAACATATAAAGTACAGATAGGGCTAATAGAAAATAACTAATGGGCAATAGACTGAAACCCAGCTTTCTTGATAAATACTGTGGAACCTTAGTTCACAAACTTAATTCATTCCACGATTTTGGAGAAGATGGCCATGGTTCATGTTTTTGCTGGAAGGATGGCCACAATGTGTTTGACACACAATGCAGAATTCTTAAACAAAAATAATAATTTGTGAAACACTTCTGTTTGTGAACCAAATTGTTCACAAACAAAAATGCTCGTGAACTGAGGTAGCACTGTATATTAAATGTGAGTGTTCTAAACACTCCACTTAATAGAGTGAGAGTATAATGTTGGATTTTTAAAAAGCAAGACTTATTTATATGTTATTTGTAAAACCACACCATAGATATAAAGGGCAAAAAAAAATATTCCATGCAAACACTAATTAAAAATGAGAGCTAGAAGTAATATGCTAATATCAGAAAAATATAGATTTTGGGAACAATGATCAGGTATGAAGAGAACTTATTTTAGTCAAAACAGAGTCAATTAACCTAGAAAATATGACAATCTGAAATGTACATTCTACAAAAGTAGAGCTCTAAAATGTGTGCAGTAAAAACTGATACAACTGAAAGGAGGGAAAGACAAGCTTATAACTTAAGTTACAATAATCTTCTCTCAGTAGTGGCACACAAGTGACAATCACAAGAAGATAGGAACAATTAAATGACTTCAACCTATTTAAATTTTACAGAACACTCCACCCATTAAGGGAAGAATATATATTCTTTTTGATTACAAATTCATCAACATAGATAATACCCTTTATCATAAAACAAGCCTTAGCCAATTTAGAGTGATCAAAAACATACAAAATATGTTCTGTGATTATCACTGAATTAAACTAGAAATCAATAGAAGAAAGATGTCCGGAAAAGCCTCCAAATATTTAGAAGTGAAGTACATTACTACCTATCTTGCACATTAAAAATTAGAGAATAATTATAGTAAATGAACATCAAAATAAAATGGGATGTAGCTGAAGTAGTGGTTTAAAAATTTATAGCACATAGCAGCCCTGCTGCCTCCTACTCCCTCGCAGTACCTGAACAAGAACTCAAGGAGCAGCCAAGTTACCACTTCCTAGCTGGCACTGAACCTTGGTTCTCCTCAGCGCAGGTTGGCAGAAGTGGCAGCCAAAAGACTGACCTCATTGAGGGAAAGGACCAATATCTTACAGGAGAGTTTCACTCTAGGGCTGAAGTGTTACCCTGCTGCAGAGACTGGGTGAGACAGTCTTAGGAGGCAGAGGGAATGAGAGTACACAGAGATTCCCTGAGGTGCACACATTGAGCCCATGAAGATCTCAGGGCGTGCATTCTGTGGGGGAGAGGCCAGGTTTGGTGGGTGAAATCTTCAGAGGGGTGGATCTGAAGGAGATGACATGTGGCCCCTTGATCTCCTTGAGCTCCCACACTGTTGTCCACATCCATCAGAATGTGGTCTGATTTACTGTAGGTCATCACTCGGGTTGCCTAAGGGTCTATGCTAAAATTATACATTTCTTTGCTTTGCTTAAATATGGCTCAGGAATATTCTTAGAGTCTGTCAATATCTGGCCCATATTTGACACTATAACTGTCACTGACTTCACTAATATAGCCAAGGTGACAGAGTTGTTGCTGTCTTTTGGCTTTCTCTATATGCCAATCTGTGAACTGCCTGGGAGTCATTAACCATACTGGAACCCATTCCTGAAAAACTGGCCATTGGGCCAAAGAAGTTGCAACCTTCTTCTCTAATAAATCAAAGTAGCTAGAACCTTGGGCACAAACAAATAGTCTGCCATGCCCAGAGGACACTGTCTGCAGCAAAGCTGTCCATTATTCTCAACCACCAAACCACAGAATAGAAAATAATCAAACAAATATAAAAAAACAAGGCAACAAAAATGCCTCCCTAAACTCCCAACTCTCCTAAACCTGATCAATGGCAATGAGAGGGGAACATATAAGCCACGTAGCAAAAGGTCTGAAAGGACATACCAGTGGAGGGGCTGGGGATATAGCTCACTGGAATAAGTGCTTGCCTAGCAAGCTCAGGGTCCTGAGTTCGATCCCCAGTACCGCAAAAAAAAAAAAAAAAAAAAAAAAAAAAAAAAAAAAAAAAAAAAAAAAAAAGACAGGACATACCAGTGGAAGTAACAAAGCAGTTCAATAAAGTAGTTGGCAAATTCAAAGAAGATATAAATGGATAATGATCCTCATGAAACAAATGATTAGTGTTCTAGAGAGAACATAATAAACATACAGTGGAGCACAAGAGAAAGATGCAAAACATGAATGCCCATATAGAAATGAATGTGAGTACACAAAAAAGTTTCAAGTAAAAAGCCAGGAGATTAAAAATATGATTGAAAGTATGGGCAGAAGAAGCAATTGATTAATGATAGCTATCAATGTGGATAGCTATTGATTAATAGCTATTGATTAATGAGAGATATCTTGAAAACAACAAAAGAACATCAAAAATACACCTAACAACTATTACACAATGCAAAGATGACTTAAATAAGGATAACTGGAATCAGTGAAAAATGAAAAGATAGTATGGAGGGCATGAAAAATCCTGTTTACAGAAGTAATAGTAGAAAACTTTCCAAACATGGAAAAATAATTTAAGATACCGATAAATGAGGCATTTAGAAACCAAATAGCTATGATCAGAAAAAAGCCACTCCATGCCACAGGAAACTAAAATACCAGAAATCGAATACAGTAAGGTAATTACATACTCTTAAAAGTGGTTAGAAAAAAGTAACGAATCAAGAATAAAGAAAAACCACATCAGAATTATAGCACACATCCCAATACAAACCTTAAAGGCCAAGGGAGCTTGAAATGAAGAGTTTTAAGCCCTAAGGGAAAACAATATCCAATTCAGATTGATATAGCCTGAAAAATTCCCTTTTAAAATTTATGAAAAATAGTATATTTCCAGGATAAAAAGCACCTGAGAAATTCATGACCACCAAATCAGCACTCCAACAAAAATTCTCAAGGATACACTAGAAAGATACGATGTAGCTAATAATGCCCTCCCAAAAAAGTTGATCAAAAGTTGATCAAAGTCAGCATGCTATACACCAGAAATACATTTAGTGGAAAATGCATTTCATATATTCAAAATGAAAGGACTGAAAACAATATTCCAGTG
This sequence comes from Dinomys branickii, assembly GCA_004027595.1. Lineage (NCBI taxonomy): Eukaryota > Metazoa > Chordata > Mammalia > Rodentia > Dinomyidae > Dinomys > Dinomys branickii. The sequence continues at coordinate 96,281 of PVLD010003181.1, forward strand.
AATAGGAACCCAAAACAAGCAGGAGTAGCTATCCCATACTTGAGAAAAAGAGGACTGCAAGCCAAAATTGATCAAAAAAGGCAGAGATGAGGATTACATATTGGTTAATGGAACCATTCAACAGCAAGAGGTAATAATATAAATATGTGTACACCAAGCCATGGTGCACCCAACTTCACAAAATGAACACTAATGGATGTAAAAGATCAAATAAACACCAATACAATTACAGGGAAGTACCTCAATACCTCCCTATCACAAATATACACACTACACAAGAAAATCAACAAAGAAATATCAGAGTTGAACCAAACCTTTGAACAAGTGGACTCACTAGATATATATAGTGCTCTCTCCCACACAGCAGAATGCACATTCTTTTCAACAGCACATGGAACTTCCTCCAAAACAGACCACACACTTGTTAATAAAACATGCTTAAGTAAATGTAAAGGAATCGAAATTTTACCATGGATGTTATCAGATCACAGTGCATAAAACTAGAATCAACGGCAAAAGAAACCACAGAAGCTAAGGAAATATAGGGAAATTAACCAATATACTCTTGAATAATCAATAGGTAAAAGATGAAATTAAGGAAGTTACTTGAATTAAATGATAGTGCCAGCATAACATACCAGAACTTATGGGGCACACTGAAAGCAGTCCTACAAGGGAAGTTGATAGCTATGAATGCCTAAATCAGAAAATCAGAATGAACCCAAATGTATAACCTCATGATACACCTCAAGGTCATAGAAAAATACGAACAATTTAAATCCAGAGATTGTACATGGAAGAAAATCACAAAGGTCACAGCAGAAACTATTGAAATGGAAATAAAAAGAAAACAACTCATAAATAATCACTGCATCAAAGAGCTGCTTTGAAAGAATAAACAAAATAGACAAACAGCCAATTTTACCAAAAAGGAAAGGCATAAATCAGTACAAATAGAAATTAAAAAGGTGAAATCACAATTGGACACAGCTGAAATATAGAAAATTATTAGCAACCACCTCACAAACCTGTATGCCATGAATTATCAAAACTGAACCAAGAAGACTTAAAAATCTTGAATAATCCAATAACAGGCAATGGAACTGAAGCAGTAATAATAATTTTAAAAACTACCAACAAAGAAATGCTCAGAACCTAATGTATTCACTGATTAATTCTATAAGAATTCCATGAAAGATCTAACACCAACACTTCGCAATCTCTTCAATGAAATTGAGAGGGAAAGAGTCTCCCTCTTGAAAGCTAGAATTACCCTGATCTCAAAACCAGACAAGAGCCAATCAACTAAAGAGAACTACAGGCCAATCTCTCTAATGAACATAGATGCAAAAATCCTTAACAAGATGCTTGTAAACAGAATGCAACAAATCAGGGCCGGGGATATAGTTCAGTGGCATACATGCTTGCCTGGCAAGCCTGAAGTCATGAGTTCGATCCCTGGTACCAAAAAAAAAAAAAAGAAAACCAAAAAGAATGCAACAAATCATACAAAAATCATATAATACAGCCAATTAAGATTCATCCCAAGAATGTAAGCATGATTCAATATATGAAAATGAATAATTGTAATTCACCGCATAAACAGAAATAGACAAAAATTCAATGATCATCTCAATAGCCACTGTGAAAGCCTTTGACAAAACTGAACATCCACTTATGAAAAAAACCCTGACGAAAACAGATACAGAAGGATCTCATCTCAAACTGATAAAAGCCACTTAGGGCCAAACTATTGCCTACATAGTATTAAGTGGGGAAAAACTGAAAGCTTTTGCTTTAAAATGAGGAACAAGGCAGGTATATCCACTATCAGCTATCAGCACTTTTGTTCAACATATTCCTGAGAAATTAGCCAGAGCAATCAAGCAAGAGAAAGAAATAAAAAGGATGCATATTTGAAAAGACAAGTAAAAGTATCATTGTTTGCAGATGATGTGATTCTCTACTTATAAATTCTCAAAAATTCCACCAAAAACCTCCTGGAATTAATAACCAAATTCAGTGGCATACTAGTATATGAAATAGCCACTGATACAGATAGCTTTCCTACACACTAAAAATAAACTCACTGAAAAATGAGAAGAATACCATTCACAAGAGCATGGAGAAAAATTAAATACTTAGTAATTAACCTAACCAAGGAATGCAAGACCTCTACAACAAAATCTACAGCACTCAAAAGAAAGGAAATTGAGAGAAATATCTTTCCAGAAAATGGAAAGCTATTTCCCATTCCTGAGTAGGCAGAAGCAACATAATTAAAATGGCTATACTTTAAAACTTATATATAGATTTAACACAATCCCAATCAAAATACCAGCAGCATTTCTCACAGATCTGGAGAAAACAGTCCTACATTTTATGTGAAGCCAGAAGAGCCCCACAACAGCAAAAGCAAGGCAGAGTAACAAAAGCCAAGCGAAAGGTATCCAATCCCAGGTTTGAAATATACTGCGAAGCTGCTATTGTAATCGTAGCAGACGATAGATGATATGATTAAAATAGCAGCTTCGCAGTATATTTCAAAGCTCTGAATCATTTCCAATGTGTTTTTTTTTTTTTTTACTTGTTACTGTCTTTGATTGTTTGATCAACCTTACATTCTTATGTCTGGTGGACTGAGCAACTTGGTTGAAGATAACAGTATGTAATGTAGCAATCATTGTAAATTCTTACCATTTTTTTGAGGTTATGTATCGTTTTTGTTGTTCTTGCATTGTTTTGATTTTGTCTTTATTGTTGTTTTGTCAGTTTTTTCATTTTTAAAATTAAAAAAATAGTATGGTTCCAGTATAAAAACAGGTATGTGGGACAGAGTAGAGGAAGAAGAAACAACCTCTGGCACAGGCAGTAATTTTGACAAATGGGCCAAAAGCATACCTTGTGGGAAAGGTAGCCTTAGTACATGGTACTAAGAAGAAGACTGAGTCTAGACTCAAATATCTTACCATTTCCTAAATTAAAATCATAATTGATAAAACATTTAAGTGTCAAAACTGAGATAATTGGCTGGAAGATGAACAGGTAAAACTCTTAAAGTTACGGGCATAGGAAGGACTTTCTGAACAGAACTCCAGTAGTACAAGAAATAATACTGAGAATTAACTAATGGGATTGTATCAAGTTAAAAAGTTTCTGCACAGCAAAAGAAGGAATCAACAGAGTGTAGAGACAATGTACAGAGTAGGAAAAAATTCTTGTCAACTATATGTCAGGCAGAGTACTAATGTGTACAATATATAAAGAATTAAGAAAAATTAACCCCCCAAATAAAAGACCAATCAATGGGCATCTGAAATGAATAGATACTTTTCAGAAGACATACAAATTGCCAATAAACACATGAAAATGTTGCTGCCCATTGTGAAAATGCAAATTAAAACTACATTGAGATAAAGAATGGCTATCATCATGAAGTCAAACTAACATGCTGGCAAGGATATAGGGAAGAAAGAACTTTTCTACATTGTTGGTAGGAATGTAAACTATTACAAATACTATGAAAATTCATGTGGAGATTCCTCAAAAAGCTAAAATAGAATTCTATTTGATTTAGCTCTTCCTCATATAGGTATCTTGCAAAAATGTTAAAGACATCGTTTTACAAGGACACATGCATACCCATTTCTATAGCAGCACCATTTATAATGTGTCAATCTTAGAAAGGTATGGATGTCCACCAACAGAAGAAGGCATTTTTGAAAATATGATGCTTATGCAAAGTGGAGAATACTCTGCTATAAAGAAAGATAAATGAGGCTTTTTTAGGCAAATAGATGCCACTTGAGAATATAATGTTCAGTGAAATAAGTCAGACACACAAGCTTAAATATCACATGGTTTCTTTTATATGAGAAACAGAATATACATGCATGTAAGTATATATTAGATAAATAGCAAATAGGGAAGTGGACTGGGGATCAAGGGATAGAGGGAGGGTGAAGGAGGACAGGTAAAGTGGGTGAGTAAAAAATAACTGAAGGGAAAAATTGGTGAAAAGAGGAGTTTTGCAAATGGGAAGGAAATGAAAATTGGAGGGAATTATGGAGGGAGAGGAGGGGAGGGGGTAAGAAAAAGAATTGTGTCTAGGTGCTAACTTCCTACAATAAATGTAGAAGAAGGAGGAGTGAGAGAGAGGAGATGGAGAAAAGTGAGGATTATTATCCCTAATATTAGGAATGAGTAACAGGGGAAGGACACTTTCTATATCATTTTACAAAGCTCATATCACCTTGATAACAAATCCAAAGACATCATTAATAGACAGCAGATTAATACCCTTCATGAAAATGGAGGCAAAAACACTCAAGTGAATACTAAAGATTACCAATTCTTTATAAACTCATAAAACAGATGAATATTTTCATATCATATTACATTGCCTTGCTATCAAACCCAAAGACATCGTTAGTGGAAAACAGAATTAATACCCTTCACAAAAATGTATGTAAAATGCTCTATAAAATATTAGATGAATTATAGCAATACTTAAAAGGATAACATGATCTCTGTTAATTATGTTTATTCATGAAATATAAAACTCTTTTTAGTTCAAAACTTAACATTAAGAGAAAAATCATGATGAAGCAATATGGAAAGAATACTGGACAAAACTCAATATTCATTAATGACAGAAAGCAAAAAAGAAAGGAAGGAAAAAAACCTTCTCTACAAAGCAGCAATAGAAGAAAACTTTTCAATGCCCAAAAGGACATCTACAGTAAGGAGATCTACAATTAACCTACAGAAAGCTTCATGATAGGGAGGGACTGAATGCTCCCCTGCTCCATAATTGGGAAAATGCCAAGGGTGTTTGCTTTCACTCCTTCTGGTTAACATTACTCTGGTGTTTCCACCAATGAAATAAGAAAAGGAAAAGTTTGATGGATTTATTTTAAAGATAAAAGAATAAAAACATATTAACAAACAGACATAAAAAAACGCCAGAACAATAGAAACAACACAGAACTTCACACAAGGTGGTAGGAAGTTAACAATGGCTGTTCTATTACATATTGCTATCTTCACATTGGTTATTTGGTTAAACAAATACAGGAATGTAAGATTGATCAACAATTAAACATTAACTGTTCCTTTCCATAAAACAATAGAAATTAGTAGTACAATTATCTTGGCTATCTTATGTATGCATATATACATATTTTCCCTCCCTCCCTCCCTCCCTCCCTCCCTTCCTTCCTTCCTTCCTTCCTTCCTTCCTTCCTTCCTTCCTTCCTTCCTTCCTCCCTTCCCTTCCCTTCCCTTCCCTTCCTTCCTTCCTTTCTCTCTTTCTTTTCTCTTTTCCCTTATCCCAGTTCTTCTTTCGTTTTGAGCAGTTTCTTTCCTTCTCACAATATCTATTGTACCTTTCAGATTTTACTTACTCTTTCAGGTTCTTACACTAGTGAGATAATATGGTATTTACACATGCAGGTCTGATTTATTTCACTTATGGGTAAGGTCTCTCTAGTTGTATCCATTTACCTATGAAAGCGTCAAGTTTATCTTTTTTTATAGCTGAGTAATACTTCCTTATATAAAAATACATTATTTTTATCCATTCCTCAGTGGATGGGCATTTGGGTTGTTCCCACGATTTAGCTATTACAAACTGTGCTGCTACAAACATGGGTGTACATATATTGCTTTGGTATGATGTTTTCAGTTCTTCTGGAAAAATACCCGAAAGGGTAGTAGCTGCGTTGAATGGGACCTCTAATCCTAGTTTACTGAGGAATCTCCGCTGCTGGTGGGAGTGTAGATTGGTGTAGCCACTGTGGAGATTGATGGGTGTGAGATGAGAAAAAGTATAACTATAATTATATACATGGAAAATCCTGGGAAATCTACCAAAATACTATGAGAATAAGTGAGTTTAGCAACATCACATGATATAAGGTTAATATATAAAAATAACTGTATTATATATTAGAAATAAAATAACTGTATATTATATATTAGAAATATATTATTATATATTAGAAATATATTATTATATATTAGAAATATATAAATATTATATATTCTATATTATTATATATTAGTTGGCATATAAAATAATAACATTTTTAACAATATGAAAGTATGAAATAATTAAAAAATTTATAAAAAATGGGAAAGCTTCCTACACTAAGAAGCATGAACTACTGCAGGGAGAAATTAAATAGTGACCTAAGTGGAAAGCTGCTGTATTCATGGATCAGAAGACTTAATACTGTTCAGACATCAATTATCTCCAAATAAACTTACAGATTCAGTAATCCTAATCAAAACATTATCAGGCTTTTCTAGAGACACTGACATATAGACTCTAAAATTATTTGAAAGTACAAACTTTAAAGAAAAGTAAAGCAAGCCTAAGGCATTGATACTACTTCAATTTCCTGAGGCTGTACTAATCATGTCAGTGTAGCACTGGATAAGGACTTATGTGCACATCAATGGAACAGAACAGATACTCCAGAAGCACACTCACATATACTGTCAAATGGTTTTTGACAAAGATAAAAAGGCAATTTAGTGGGGGGGGATAGTGTTTCAAGAAAAGGTATTGGATACACTAAATATTCACACAGAGGAAAATGATCCTCACCCCTTTCCTCTCACCGTGTACAAAATTAATGCATAAACCTATTAGACTTGACCAAAATTTAAAACTTCTCCCTTCAAAGACGTTAAAAAAATTAAAAGGTAAGCAGCAGGTAAAAGGTATACGTAATAGGATATGTTAGTCCAGAATAAAAAGAATGCTTATAAATTACTAATAAGAGGCCAACTAATCAATATAAAATTGAACAAAAATTTTGAAGCACATGTCAACAAAGAAGCTACATGCATGACAAATACAGGAAAGACATTCAACATCACTAGCCACAGGGAAATGCAAATTCAGCAAATGTAGTTAACTGAGATTGACTACATTTTCATCAAATGGCCAAGACTTTAAAAACTAATAATAATAAATGGTGAAGATATGCACCACGTGGAACTTTCATACTGCTGGTGAGACACCTGCATGGGAATTCAGCACACATACTAGAAGGAGCTTTATACCGAAGGCCCAAACTGGACACTACCGAAATGTCTACTAGGTAATAAATGGATAAAACAAACTGATGCAGAACTACACAATAAAATACTAACCAGCAAGAAAAACTAAAATACGGAAAAACCCCAATGATGATGGTTCCAAAAGCATCATGCTTATAAAAAGAGGCCACATCCAAAATATTATATAAGGTTCTATTCATACACAATTCTAGCAAAAGGAAACTAGAGCGATAGATGGCAGACCAAGTATTCCCTGGAACTGCTGCTTTTGAAAGGGCCACAGATACTATCTGTGGGCGATGAACCTGTCCTATGTTTTGACTGTAGTAGTGGTTACCCACTGTACAGAGTAATTAAAACTCACTGAATTGTATACTGCAAAAGGATGAATACTGACTTAAGTAAATTATACCCCAATATATCCACTTTTAAATATTATATACTTAGCCTGCCAGTACAAATTTCAACCAAATGTTGAAAAAGCTGAACAGGAACTGGGCTTTTCCCAGGTGTGTCCTTGAACAATCATTAGAGACATCTAAAAGGGATGCTGGCAAGGAAGGTCTTTAGGAATCACCAAAGAGCACGACTGAGGTTACTCCTTTATCCCAGAATCATGCAGCCTGCAAAAGGTTCTATGTGTTCCTTCCTATTGGTACTTGTAGGTAGCAGCTATTATAACCCTAAATTTACAGAGGGAAAAGAAAAGCTGTGATATGTGCCAGAACACCAGCCTGACTCCAGAGCTTGGGTTCTCTGGAGGTTCCAGCTTGCTCCCAGCAGGACTGGTCTGTGAGTGTCTCGCCCAGCTTATATACTAAAAGTTCATCACAGTGATGAGTTTGTGGAACCTTTGCAAGGTAAGTCCCAAGAGAGAGTGATTGGTCAGTGTGGACCCCACATTCAGAAGGGATTAATAGAGCTTTCGTGGGTGTTTGTTAGCGTGCTTCAGTGTGAGATGCTATGAAAAGAGCAAGCCTGGTCCCTAAACCCCTCATTTTCTATCCTTCTACATGATTTCTCTTTTTCTTGCATGTGGTAGCTCCGTGATGCCATTCCACCAGCGCGATGTAGTCAGAAGGCCCACGCTACAGGTTAAACCAATGGGGCTCCAGGCTGTGGGACTTTCGGCCCCCCAAACTCAGGGTGAAATACGTCTCCTTTTTCATACATTACACAACCTCAGCTCTTTTGGTACAGCAATAAAAAGTAGAGTAATACAGCTGGGGATCCTCATTATCAAAAGATTTCCCGGAACTTTGTAGTCTGGTACTTGCCTGTGCTGTAGGGGGAAGACACAACTCCTGATTTCCTGGCTGTGTGCTCTAGACCCTCCTCTGCAGACAGGGCCCTAAGGGAGCAGAACCACTAATACATGACCCTATAGGCAGCTTATACATTCTCTGTGCAAGAGCATTTGACCTTTATTTTATTCCAGCTTTCTGCGTCACAACATTTGATGACTGTTTACTATCAAGCAAGTGCCTCACTTGCACTATGTAATTATGTATTGCGTAACAGACATTTATACGGGAGGAAACTGAGGTTTCAATGATTAATGATTTGGTCATAGGAAAAGCCTACATTTAGACTGAGGTCTGGATAAATCTCAAAGCCTAATTGCTACATGGTTATAGTATAGCCTTAGAATCAGTAAAAATGTTGTTAAATAGTACAGGCTTGTATTAGCTCACAGTGCAGAACTAGGGCAAAATTTGGGGATTCATGTAGGGCCCCTGCCTGCATTTCCTCATGATGCTCTTTACTCTGTCCAATTTTTATCTTCAGGTTGGCAGGAGGTGGCGTCTCAGGTACATACAAGTCAGTTCCAGACTCCCAGTTCTAGAGAGAGAGAGAGCTTCTTATGTGATTCTATCTATAGTGCTAATAGCTCTGTTCCCCTGAAAATTAGTCAAATGAGGTTATAAATTCATTCTAGGGACAACCCATGTCACCTGAAAAATTTCATTCACAGTGCAGCCCAAGGTCCATTTCTGAACCAGTTACTGGCATATGAAAGCTTACCATAGCTGTCTTCATCAGGCTGCATCCCTAGAGTAGAACTGAGTCGGGGGAAACCGACCAAAACGCTTGCTGCAGTCTTCCTTATTATTATTTCAGCTGAATTCATAGCAGTTCCCTGTCCCAGGGATCATCTCCATTTTACACACAGGAAAGCAATGGAACAGAGAGCATCTATCTCTCAGGGACACAAGCACACAGACAGAAGTCCAAATGCAAAGCCAGGTCTCAACACCAAGCCCAGAGCTCTTTCTACTAATTTGCAACAACTATGCCTATACCCTTCTCCGCTCTTTAGACCAAACTTCAGTATGGTGCTGAGAATATGTTCAACTTCTAGGTTCCTGCCTCTGGTATTTATCGTAAGTTTTTCTCCTAATTCAATTATCACTCCATTCTGGATGCTAGTGAGCCATTTGTAACCCAGTCCAGAGGCTTTTCTTCAGCACTTCCTTTCTAACGAGATTTTAAGGCTATCATTTAAAATAAGCAGTCTGATATACCTTAAAGCCTGTTTGGTATGATTTAGACTTTCTTCTTCCTTTTTATTTTCGTTTCCTAAAGTAATCCCATGCTCATAAAACTGTCCTTTTCAAATTCTTTTTCCATGTCTACTCCATCGAAGCCATAGCCTCAGGACCCTTGGCTGTCAGCACCTGTATTAGTCACTGTAACAGATCTCAGGAGAGGGGGTTCTGGCCTTTGGGCTGGTAGGGCAAGAATGTCATAGAGGTGGCATTTCCCCCCCTTGAAGGACAGATAAGAGAAACGATGTAGAGTAAAACCCTCAACTATATCCTCAGCTACACAGGACACTTTTTCAACTAAAGATCCAGTAAACATGGAAGTACTAAACTGGTTGGCAGACGACTATGACTTTAATAGGTAGCCCAGGCCCAGAAGCTGAGGTACAGTAATACTTCAGAGAGTGAATGCTTTTATATTTAAAATATACTGCTATGAACCTCACCTCCTTTGGTTCTTCTGAGACGAGGAAGGTAGAAATCAGCACATGCAGTTTATAGATGCAGGAATAGGCAAGTTTTGATTAATCAGAGGAAATTATAATGGAAACTTTCATACAGTGGTTTCAGGTTTGAGTATGTTTACTGTGCATTATTTTGATTCCAGAAAGGCTAGGACAAGATATGTAAAAGATGTGAAGACTCAAGAATTACTTTAGCACATGTCCCATTCAACCCAGCTCTTCCCCTTCTGGGTAATTTTCAGAAGAACTGAAAACATCATACCATAGTGTTATATGTGCCCCCATGTTTATAGCAGCACAATGATAGCTCAATCTTATTTGTAATAGCCAAAGCTTGGAAACAACTCAAATGCCCAACAACTGAGGAAATGATAAAAAAAGATTTGGTATTTTTATACAATGGAGTATTACTCAGCTATAAAGAAAGATAAATTTGAGGCTTCTGTAGGTAAATGGATGCAACTAGAGACCATACTCATAAGTGAAATAAATCAGACTTTCATGTGTCACTATCATATTGTCTCTGTAGTGTAACAAACTGAAAAAAATAAATAAAATCTGAAAGGTACAAAGGAAAGAACAATTAGGATGAGGGAAAGGAGAAAAGAAGGAACAGAAATACACACATACACACACACACAGGCACACACACAAGATAGCTAAGAGAATTGTGCTACTAATTTCTATTGGTCTATTGAAAGAAACAGTTAATGCTTAATTTTTTTACCAATTTTTTATGCTTATAGCTGGTAATCTGAACAACTACTTTGAAGATTACATATGCAATGTAACAACCATTGTTGAATTTGTATCATCTTGAATGAAGATGAAATTCTATATTGTTTCTAATGTGTTTTATTATTTTTATTCTCTTTAAAATAAAAAAGAAACAATCATGAAAACAAAAAGAATTATTTTAGCACTTCTGATCCTGCATTTCAAGTTTGAATTTTACATATTTTGGTCTATGACCATATCACCTTGAATGTGCCCAATCTCATCTGAATCTTAGGCATTTTTGGCCTTTCTTTGGTATTTAGGAAAAGTAAGCAAGACTTGACAGAAAATGTGACAAGAAGCTACATCATTCTGAGTCAAAGCCAGGACGTAAAAATTCAAAAGATGTTATCAAGGATATGTGTTGCTATCATCTAGGGCGGCTGTCTCAATGTGGTCTTCCAAAGGAATGACAGCACCACTTCATGGTGAATAATACCGAGCGTGCTTTGGAAAGCATGTATCCTACTGAGACAAGATGAAAGAGGCCTCATTGATGATTCTTGCCTGTCCAATGTGAAGAATTAGGAGTATGATGTGAAGGAGTCTAGAAATAAGAAGGCAGATTAGAGGGAGGGACAAAGCAGAGAGACAACAGCCATGGAGGATGAGACAGAGGAAAGGAGGAAATGGGGGAGAAGCAGCAGCGGAGGAAGCTGAGTAAGCTTTGTGATTCTAGAGGACGTACTGCAAATGCCTGGGCTGAAGCTTGGAGATTATTAGTGAACAGAGTTGCTGGGGAAGTAGGAAGCAATCCTCTGATGCGTGACACTGCTGAAGGTGGGATTAAGAAAGGAAGTCAAAGGCAGCTGGGAGAGCTCCAAGACAAATATGCTGAAAATGTCTTTGTCAAGCTTAAGCAAGTCACAGCACATGTGGGAGAAGCCTGATCCTCTCACTTCCAGACAGACTTGGAAAGAGTCAAGGAGGGAGCAGAATGAGGAATGTGAAGCAGAGGCCAAGTTGCTCCCTCTTCAAGGTCCTAAGGATGTAGAGGAAGGGAACATGCCAGGTTGTCAAGGATTTGTGATAGCTAAATCTGCTTAAATGCACAGGGACAAGAGAAAGTTTATGAACCACATAACTCAGCTTGTTTCTGAAGAGTTCATCTTAGCTTGTCTTCCAAATGTCTGCAGAACGCCACTCTTGTGACTGCAAACCCATTAATGGATATGGTTTACAGAGCACGTGGCCCCCAGCTCCGTCTCCCATGGTCCCATCACCACGTACACTGAACTTGACAGAGGTCAAAGGCTTGATGCAATATCTGGATTCAAGGTTCCCTGTGCAAAGGAGAACACGTGCAGAATAACAAAGCAGAATACATGCAGGTGACTAAGGTGCTGAATTTTCACGTAGGGGCTGGTGAACAGTGAGGGTTCCTCACCCGCTATACACAAGAGATTGTCGTTTCTGCGAGTTTCATTGTAGCATCCTGTATAACTCATACCTACAAAGGAAGATCTGGTGCTAACTCAGCACAGCATCCCACCCACTCACAGAGGAATCTCGGATGTACTGGTGTGAGGGGAAGAAGGCCATTTACCCTTGGTTTCCTCGCAGCCCAGTCTTCTTTGAGAGCAGGGCAGAATGTGAAGCACACAGTGTATGAACTGCCATTCACAGTTCTGGCTGGGCCATGGAATCATCTACATGGAACATGACTCCCACTGATTTCAGCAGGAGCGGCGCATGCATGCCTGTAGTCATCATTCTTCCCTCTGAGGAGGTTTGCTCTAAAACACAAATTCTCTCTAATAGGGGACACATTACTGTGTAATTAATCAACACAATGTGTGCAGCTGTGTGGATTTGCAGGGGTCTAATGCCCTCCCTCCTCACCCAGGCCTCTGGCGATTTTGGGTAGGAAGAGCTGAGGATCTGCTGATGACCTGTACCTACACGAGGCTATTCACATCTTACTGGCATCAAGATGAGTTAGTTCTGAAGTCAGGTTGGGTTTAAGTAAAACACAGTCTACCTTTTTGCTCACAGGAACCCAGAGTGCTAAATAGAAAGGTCTTTTAATAACCAGGTTTCACTGGCAATGTCTGCACCACTGTTTTCCAGGCAGAGTGACAGTATAGGCTAACTCCTGGCATCTGCAGGCTCTCTTATCCCTATGTAGTTTATGAGGCAATAAGCATATTGGCTCAGTTGTCTTTGGTCTGGACGATGCAAACTGGGGCTGCTGACAATAGTTCAACTTCCTGCTACCGATATTCTAACATCCTGCTAAAAGCTATTTATGTATCACTGTTAGTCAAGATTCTCCAGAGAAAGAGAATCAGAAAGATCTCTCTCTACCCATTCCTCTTTCTTTCTCGTGTATGTGTGTGTGTGTGTGTGTGTGTGTGTGTGTGTGTGTGTGTGTGTTATGTGTGTGGAGGGCTGACGTACATTCCAGAACAAAGGCCAGCAGGCTCAAGACCCAGGAAAAATATCAGTGTTTCAGTGTGAGCCCAAAGGCAGGAAAAAATACCATGAGCTCCTTGGCAGATAGGTGGGAAATGCTTTCCTACTGAAGGGTGAAGTGGAGGTGTCAGTCTTTTCATTCTGCTCCGGCCTACGACTGATGCATTAAGGAGAGCAGATTGCTCTACTCAGTCCACCAATTTAAAAGTTAATCTCATTTCAGAACACTCTTGAAGAAACACCCAAAGCAATGTTTGAACAAATATCTGTGTACCCCGTGAGCTATTCTAGTTCACACAAAATTAGGAGTTAGAAGAGTGAAGGAGCCGATGTTTACGGCACACAGAAATGATTAAAGAGCCAAAGTAAGAGGAAATAATTTTCTAATCCATTTAACATAATTTTCATACATCCTTCAAATGAACATGGGATGAAAGATGAACCCAATGTTGACCACCCTGGCAACACTGCTCCCCGCCTCCCATCCCTGCCTCCAGACTTAAGAGACACTGCTATTACTTAGGAATGAGATTATTATTTTAAAATTGATTTCCACATGTGCTTCTAATGCAGAGGCCTCAAATCTTGTACAAGTATATTGAGAATAACTCTAAATCTGTTTCCCTGATGAGGTAAATGAAGCTTATTGGGAAAGACCTGGCTTGTCTGGGGTTGGAATGTTTGGAAAACATTTGAAGAACTCAAGTGTACAGTTCCCCATTCTTTGTTCTCAGCACACATTGGAACTTCTACATATACAGATGGCGAATATCATGGTCAATGAAAGAGCTGACTACAGAGGAGGCAGACGGCAAAGAACCCGAGGAGGTGTATTCTTCAAGGGGCATATTTAGCAAGTGTTCCCTTTAAAAGGGTAGCTCATTTTTTGAGAGGCACAGCACAGGCTATGGTTACTAGCAAGTTTCTTGGTAATTCTACAGCATGCTGGGCACTTCTGGTGGCTGGTCCACCTCTCTAGCTTCTTACTACTTGTGTACATCCACTTGCCAGTAACCACATCTCTTTGCCCAAAGATAACAGCCCCAAGAGAAACAGCTTAGCTCTATATCAGTGATGGCGAACCTTTCAGAGCCCGAGCGCCCAAACGACATACAAAACCCCTATTATTTATCACCAAGTGCCAGGTGACACTGCAGTTAAACCTGAATACTGAAGTTTTCCTTTACAAAAAACTACTCATACAACCCATGATTCATCTTAGAAAGGGCTCTGTGTGCCTACTGTGATGCACGTGCCATAGGTTCACCATCACTGCCTTAGATAAATCTGTGATGGGAGATGGTACTGAATACCCAGGTCCCTTACTGCCAAGGCAGGAGAACTCTGAGATGTGGGTTCTCCCACCCAGTTTCTCAAAGGCAAAGCACCTACAGTCTTTCATGGTAATTATCCATGGCAAGGGCTGGTGACATGTGTTTGTGACCTATGCAGGTACACAAGACCCTGTGTACTACTGTCCCTGTCTCAAAATTCTTAATCACTTTTGAGTAAGTTTCTGCATCATATTTTGCACTGGGATGTGCAAATCATACACATGGCACTTGGCAGCCAGTGAGACAACATGCCTTTCATTTGTGTTTCCTGTTTCTCACTGAAGTTCCCGATCAGTCTTTCTGCTTCTTCCTCCTACTTTGGCTGCCACAGTATCTGTCACAGGGCCTACTGGAAAACTTCAAACTAGGTTGTGGCAAATATTATAATCTTGAAAGCACTATCATGGATTAAAACAAAGCTGTCCACTATTTTACTAAAAGGAAAACAATAAGGTCATGAGCTTAACAATCACCAAAAACAAGGTCATGGCTATATCACCTGCCATTACCACACCTAACTGAAATATCAGAGGTTTTATTAGGAAGCAATACTCATATCAGCTTCCTGACTTCTCTACACCACAGGCCAAGTGCTCAGGTGATTTCAACATGCAAATATCTCTCTGAGTAAGTAGGGCAATAAACAGCAGCAGAGTTGACATTTGAACAACAGCTCTGCATGCCATCTGTTTTAAAGAAATTATTTGTCTTTGGCGGCATGTCAAGAAGAAAAAGTTCATATAATTTAGGAACTCTAGAGGAAAGCAGCTCTTGATCATTTACAATGTTAGGGTTCTCTGCCGTCCTCAGGTATTTTTTGTAGTGTCTAACCATTATTTTTAAGGACAAGCCAAGGAAACTGGTTTTTTTGTAGAGTCCATTATGAAGATAAGAGATAGAGCTATTCAATGTTCAACTAAATTTAAGAAAATTATGTAAATAAAGATTTTTGGCTCAAAATCAGATCAGATTACCCCATAAAACCCAGAAGCTCTTCTCAACTTTTATATTCCTAGGGTTCAGCACAATGCCTGGAATAAGGTCAACCACTAATAAATATTTAGTAGCTTAATTGAACTTGGTTTATGGCTGGGCTTTGAAATTTGAGCACCAGACAATGAAAGGAACTCACTCTTACCTGGGGAGTATCTAGCATCATTCCCGTTAGTTCCTTCTTAGCAAGTAGAATTTATCAAAGGGGCAGAATACCAGGGAAGGAATCAGCTCAGGAGGAAGAGGATGAGATGTTGCATGTGATGGCAGTCATGGCTCACATGTGTTAGCAGCCAATGGGGAATGTGATACTAGAAGACCAGCTGAAGGAACAGAAGGCTATCTTAGGACTTTCTCCCTATATCTGAGGTTTACAGCCAGGAATTTCCAAGACCAAATTCTTCTATCCTAAAAACACTCTAGTCTTCTAAATGAATCCTGTCAAAACCCTGCAGTGAATTATGGGGCAACTGTGATACTGCAACATGCTTTTTCACCCTCTTTGCCAGTCAGAGAGATTACAACCAAAGCTACCCACACATTGGACAATGCCTCTTAATAATAGTAACCATCACAACAATGTCAGTCAGTAACAGCATCTGGAGTTATATCACAATTCATCTGCAAAAACACAATTCTCTCAACAAAACTTCAACTGTTTTTGATTTTTGAATTTGGTGGTTGAGGGGGTGGAGGCTCGATAAGGTCAGGAATGACAGCATCTGGCAGGTGGCAAAACATTAACTGGAGTGTTGGCCCACATAACTGCAGCGCCCTGGTGTCTTCGTTACTTTTCTCTCGTTGTTGAGACAAAACACCCAACACCCAAAATGAAGGAAGGAAAGGTTTGTTTACCTTACAGTTCGTGGAGGTCTCAGTCCATACTTCGCTGGTTCAGAGGCAGAGTGGCACATGGCAGAGGGCAAACTGTTCATGGCGGCACCACACAGCAAAAAGCACAAGACCAAAAGGGAGGAATGGCTGCAAGCAGCCTCTTCTCTTCCCTTACATTGTAAACAGACTATCTCCACCCAGGGGGCATAGCTCTCACACAGTGTCCATGCCCTTATCTTCCACAGGCTCAGGATGTGTACAAAATAAGCACCCTGGCTTCCTGCTGAATCACTCAGCCAAACCTCTAGATTCCCCAAGTTGACACAATGTATCAACCATAACATTCCACCCCTTGTCAACTTGGCAATCAGACATGGCAATTTCCTTAAACCAGTTTCCAGATACAAAGACATGCTTATGTTAGAACCATAACACCTGGGCATGAGACTGGCCAAGAAGTCAGTAGCAGTGCTCTCCAAAATGCAAAACTCCTGGCAAAGACATGGTGGAAACATAACTGTCATGGACGAGGCCCACCTTTTACTCAAATAATTTTCTATTGTACTCAGATCCCATAACCCAAACACTGTCTTTGCATAGAAACAGGGACAGTGAGAACTCAACAGAGCAATCTGGAGTCCACGTAGTACTCTCATGACCTAAAAGAGTGTTGAAAGGTTCAACAGGAGAAATAAGACAAAGCAAAGCAAAGCAAAATAAAACAAAACAAAATGAAACAGTAGTACCTAGAACAAGTCATCCCTCTTGTGGCTGAGACATAGACACTAAAACTAAAAGATGAAATGTTTTGCATGAAGTCATAAATTCCAAACACCAGATTCATCCCCCACCCCAAATTTCATCACCATAGGACATCGCCCCCTTTTTTGAAAAATCTGGCTAATGGTGACCCAGAATATGAGAACTATTTATAAAATATGTCACATAGGAAAATAACTAATTTATTGAAACACTAGCTTTATAGAAGAATTATATATAAATACTTTTGACATCAGGGAAACATTTTGATGACCAAGTAACAGTGAGGGCAAATGGCACCTTTGGACATGTAGCACATTTATTGGGATGAGTGACGGATGCTCACTCCAGACATGTTCTTGCACACATTGGATTCCTTCCAGATGGGCTCTCAAGGTGCAGCAGAAGGCTAAGTTTCAAATGGGCAGAAAGCCACCTGAAAGTGTGTTTCTCCTCGATTTGGGAGTTGACACAATCGAGTTATAGGCAGAATCTGTTTGTCATGGTGGCATGAGAGTCTCTCTTCAAATTTCTCCTTCTTTTATAATCAAACAACAACATCTCCAGAGTATAAGTTTAGCTATAGAAGAAACATATTGGAAATTGATTCAGTGTTCCTAGGTAGGCTGTGACAGTGTTTCATAATCTGGTAACCTCCCTGCCTGTTCTCCCCACTTCCTGAAAAGCATTTAGCTGTACCAGGGAGGCAAAGCAAAGATAAAGCAAACACGCTCTTATCTGATTCTGTGCAAAATGAGCGGAGCAGGAGCAGACACCATACCAGTGATAAGATGATGGCTAGATGACTCTTTTCACATTCTATCAAAGGACTGATGAAAGAAATTAAGACTGATACTGGTAAGTTATTTTCTCAGGCACCTCCAATTTAAAAAACATGAGGATTTCTCCTTAGAAGCAGTAAGCCCTGGTTGTATGTCTTGATTCATTTTAAAAACAACCCAAATCACCTCTATGTTGTAATAGACTTACTGAAAACTGATAGTTTTCCTTTTTCTTTACCTCATTCTCTTTTGCTTGACACATCTTGTTTAAGGACTTGCTCAAGCCAAGCATACCCTGGTCCCAAGCCTGCTTTCCTACTTGTTTTCTGAGTCACATGTGTTATTAAACAACTCATTTTTCATCTGCACAATTTGCCATGGCCCTCATTTAACCTATCCTTCTAGCACTTTACTCATTTCGAATGAATGCATTTTCAAATATGTCAGACCTAATGGACACAGCACTGGGAATTCTGGTGGGCTCTGACATATTTTAGTAATAAATACTTTATATACATATATAAAATGTAACTATATGACTATACAATTACACACGTCACAGTAGTTATGTATAGTATAGTTATATAGCAGTGTATAACTCATAAATATATATGAAGTTATATATATATATATATATATATATAATTTTCATTGTTATATTTAGAGTATTTACATTTCCCTGCTCATCAATTCCCCTTGCACGTCAGATATTCCTGACATTGTATTTTATGACTGACGTTCACTCGTTTGAAGTTACTTTAGTGAGGGATCTAGTGGGAAAAACTCCTCAGTTTTGTTTTGTTTTTGATTTTGCTTTAGAAGATGTCTTAGTACCTTTTCTCCTTTGTTGAAGCACAGTTTCCATGAACATTCATTTCTACACTGTTAATTGATCGTCTAGCACACTAAAGATTTAATTCCATTGTCTTTTGCTTTTCATTGTTGCCATAGAGCAGTGCACTGCCAGTCTGTAGCTGTCATCCTCTACTAGGTAATATTTACTTTTCCTTTGTGTTAATATCGTTCTTTTCCTTTTGGTGATCTACATTTTCACTGTGATGTTTCTATGTGTGGATTTAATTTTATTTATCTTTCTTAGGACTAATTTGACTTTCAAAATTTGTAGGTCAGCAATGTTCTTTAATTTTGCAAATTATCAGGCATTATCTATTTTAATGTCATAACTAGTTACCCTATTTATTCTAGTCTCCCCTAGGACTGCAGTGAAATGTACGTTGATTTTATTATCTTTTTCTCAAGGTGTCTTAAATTCTTTTTCATATTATCTATCCCTTTGTTTCTTTGTATAATTTTTCAATTCCATTAATAATAATCTTTTCAGTTGTGATAAATACTATCAAACCAATTTAGACTTCTTAAAGTCCTATTTTGTCCTTTCTCAAATCTGATTAGTCAGTTGCTCCTTTGTTAAATTTGATTTCCATTTTTGTTTAATTAGGCACACTACTGTTATATTTTCTACTGGATAATTTCTTATTCTGCTGTCTTTTCCGGACTCATTCTATTGAATGTTGTCTTTCTCTGCCTCTAATAAAAAGTCATCCCCCCCCAATGATTTTCTATTGAAGTTAATTATCCTTGGCACTGTATTTGTATGTTAAGTTTAGAGTGGGCACCTCAAGCAAGCAGGTAATGTGAGTTCTGCCAGACTTTAGGAGCATTATGAACCTGAGTATGCCTTTAAACTTTTCATTATGGTAAATTTCAAGTGTCCTCAGTGTTGTATATCCTCATATACTCAATGTTTAACTTAAAAAAACAACAGTTTGCTATTCTTGCTTTGTATATGTCCTGTTATTCTCTGGAGTATGAGTAATTTCAAGCTGGGAGATTTAAGAAACACAAAGAAAGTCAGATCCCTGAGATATGTGACTTCAGATAATGACTCAGTCTTCAATAGAAACAGTTTTTTCTTTCTTTCTTTTTTTTCCCCTCTTAAGTGGAGTTAACATTGAGTTAAGACTGAAATCAAGTTCTGATCTTCAAAGTCTTCCTCTTCCAGTGAAAGTTTGTAACTAATGCCCTTTGGAATTTAGCTTTATGCTGAAGCAGGGAGTAGGGCAGTGTCTTTGATCTAATATTGCACTCTGGTCAGGCACTTGGCTTTCTTTACTCAGTAGTTTATCAGGCTCCAAGTGGGACAAGAAACTACCCCAGTATGTCCAGTAAAATACAGAAAACAAGCAAACTTGGACAGTCACCCAAGCTCCAGGTCAGCAGGAACAGACCAGAGACCCTGTGCAAATGCTGGTAATGACATTCTCTTGTCCCTTTGAACTGAACTGAAGCTTTCTTGCTTTTCCTACTCCTTTATGAATTTTTGGCCTGTGGCTCAGCCATATTTTTAAGGAACTGTACAGAGTTTTACATTATATTCTATACTTTTAGGCGTGGCATTCTGTAAAAAGACTTTGAAAGTCTAATTTGACATATTGCCAGATAAAATGAAGTCTCTGAAGACCTAATTTTTTTTTAGAACTGAGCCCACATTTAAAAATATACCATATGTCAAGGAAAAATGTAGATTTTTGTCTTCTGGTGAAAATCAAAAAGATTTGGGTACATAGGGCTGGTATTTTAGGCTTATACAAGCTGCCTCCCAGGGACGGTCATGTTCTCTGCCCTCCTCCAAAGCTCTGTCCCTCTGACGATGCGAGCCTGTGCATGTCAGGCTCAGGGTCTGTCACTCACTGATCAAGGGCTCAGGATGCGTCACTCACTGACGATGGATGCCTGTGCACGTCAGGCAGAGGATGCGTCACACACTGACCAAGGGCTTATTGGACTTTATAACCCTGACCAAGGATCCTCGTCTCTGGGACCTGAGAAAAATACCTCGTTATCATTTAGAAAATTTATACAGCCTTATTTCACATCTACTAATGAATCTGAGTTTGGAGAAGGGCCCTACTACACACCAGTCATGCTGCTAAGCAAAATACACAGGAAACACCCATTTCCTCAGCTGAAAATGGCAGCCATACTATGCAACTTGCAAGCTGATGTGAGGATAAAACAGGGCAATATACATAAAACTTCGAGGCTAGTCAGCACCCGATGTATAGATAGCCCTTAACAGACAGTACATAGTAGTGTTACATGTAGCATTGCTTTACTTCTTCCAGAACTTTATGTCACCTGGGCAGCTTTCAGGACTTTGGCTTGAGGCATACTGCTGTTCACTTGACTTTGAGTCTCACCCATTCCTTAATATGCTGTAAAGTAGACACATTCTTTAACTCACAGTGAATTAGTTGCCTTTTGAAAAATTGAGATGTCTGTGGAAGAACAAGCCTCTAAATAGCTATTTCAGTTTCTCCAGCTTCATGCTTTAGAGAAATAAGCCTTGGGAAATTGTGGAACAAAGGCAAAACTTACTTAATGGATCCCACTCGTTACCTTTTTGGTGGCCCCTTTCCTTGCATAATATCCCCTTGCACGGCTCATCTGCTTTAGCCCCTGGCAGCTCACTGATTTGTAGCCTGCTATCCTACCTTTCCTAAATGGCCATCTTTTCTTCTTGCACTTCTCAGTTCATGGTAGGAAAATATTCCCACCCCAGATCTCATTCTTTTAGGGTCTGTGAGTGTTTGTCTGATATATGCATTGTTGTTATTAGCCAGTGTTGCTTGGCATTGGGTCCTTCCAGAGACCAGATATCTTCTCAATTAACCAAGGGTCTTCAATCAAGGGAGTCCACATTGGGTGGGACATTGAGATCTGTCTGAAAGACTGGCAGGGGAGTTCTTTCACAGCAAGGAGTCTTTCAGAAGCCTTTACATATTCCCAGTTACCCATCTTTTTTCTTGAATTCATGTCTGTTCAGCAGAGCATACTTCAGCTGAGGAAACATTATGAGGATGATGACTACAATATTTGGTTGGTCCAAAGCTAAATAAAAGAAAATGAAGGTTTTTCTTAAAAACTTCTAAATATAAGTATTATAGCAACTCGATAACCACTTCTTATCAGGTTGATCCTCTTTTAAAAATCTTCATAGTTTGTATGCTGTCTATAAAGTTTAAATATTTAAGTTTGGCTTTCAAGTTCTCTGTTAGCTGGTCCTATCCTAACCTCAACTCTACTTGTATCTTACACCCAAAATATACCCTCTACTCCAGCCCAGCCATTCTCTCACTGATGGCACTGCCCCTTTGCTCACGCTGTGTCTCTGATTTGACGATACCTCTCTCCTGCTGATGAAATGCGGTTCTTTAGATCAGTAGTCCCCAAACTTTGCTGCACACTAGAATCACTCAGGATTCCTTAAGGCCCAGCTCCCTAATATAACCTGAGTTAACTATCACTGTGTGTGACTTGGGCATAAGCATTTCTAAAGCCATCCTTAGTGATTCTGATGGGAAGGGAATTTTGGGACTCCTGTAAACTTCATTCTTTTGTTCTTATAGATAATCATTAATGCTCCCACCTCTACCAAAGCTGGACTCTGCTCCTTGGTCCTTACATGTATGCATATAAGATAGAGAACATCTCTATTTTATTAGTGGTCACACTGTCATCAAATTACCTGTTTGTTTTTCTGTCTTCCTACTAGACAGAAATATACTATGCCTTATTTACCTTCATATCCCCAGTATTTGATTCACAGTGTGGCTTGTAGAAATGCTTAGTATAGTCTACTGAACAAACTGTAATTGAACTTTCTAGTGAGGAACTACACTTTTAACCATTGACACTGTACACCTATAATTATCTATCTAGTGAAAACACAGAGGAAGTAAATCACAGATACAAAGATAAATCCATCAAAGCCTTACATGAGATTGACCTCTGACAGGAAGAGGAAAACACAGTGGCAGGTAGCCAGATGACTAACCAGAAGAATCAGCATGAAATGAATGTGAAAGAAGGAATGTAAGTGTTGGTATATAATGGATACTCAATGAATGGTGATTTATGTTTTTATTTGCAGTTGTTGGTCAACATAACCACAGAGTCCTGTTTTTGTTGGTCTAATTTCAGTAATTTACATTTCCGTGTACTTTTACAAGATTCAAAGCTGTTTGTCATAAGTAGCTATGAATGGGTCAATTCAGTGCATAGTGGAAGTGCCCTGGCCCAAACTAGCCCACAGTACCTCTAGATGTCATTTTGTATGTTTAGAAAAATGCAAAAGAGAGATCATCCTGGGAAATATTAATTTGGGATCTGAATCATAAAAGAAATACACCACTATATGCTCATCCTCAGGCATTACTATGTAAGTAGTTTTCAGTATGCTGCTAGTCTTACAAATTTTAAATTGTACAAAGCATACTGGTATTTCCCACCTACATTTTATGTTTATCTTCAATAGTTCTCTTGACTCACATTAGGCCTAAATATGTCAGTGGAGTGTTCAAACTGTGATACTTGACTCAAACAGTTCTCCTGTCAAAAAGCTTTGAAGAATTGAAGCAACTTTCTGGGTTATGATTTAAATTTATTTTAAATAGAAATGCCATTGCCTCTACATTAAATGTATCAACTGTCTTCAAATTTTCTCAGTGGGGAAAGTTAGCAATTTTCTTGAAATAAGACACAGAATTATCAAGGACATTTAATTGATTGGCAGCTACAGTACTAGAAGCCCTGCTGCCCTATTCTTTTAAATTTAGAGGAAGGAAAATTCTAGATTATGTTGTACTCCATACTTTGTTGGTAAGCAACTAAGAATTTATTTATACACACAGTGGTGGCAAAGTAATCAGTTAAATGCACTCTGTCAAAGTTACTCAAGGTTAATTGTTCAAATAGAGAGTAGTGAACGTTCAGATTATGCAAAGTAGAAACTGAGCATGTCATTGAAATTAATTGCATATTTCCCAACAACTCTCCAAATTTCTTTTCCTTTGACTTCCTTAAGTGATATAGAAAGTCTGTTTGTGTTCCTTCAGTACAGATGAGCTTAGGGTAGAGATTTAACCTTGGCGAGCACAGCCTCTGTCCATGGTATCTCAAACTGCCTCTGTTTGGCTCAATATAATTTTAGCCTCAAGGTAGCACTAGGGCTACACAAAAAATAATTCTCTTTCCTCTGGCACCGCTTCTTGTGCTGTTCATTATCTGAGGTAGGCTTGATCCTGTCCTTTCTTTCTCACTGCCTAATTTGCTCAAACAAGCATCCGAGTGCCTGAAATTTACAGGACCTAAGGATTCCTCTTCACCAGAGGTAAAACTTCACCTAATTCCTTGCCACAATATCTATGAAACCTGAAAACGTACTTACGTAATGCATTACTATAGTGACACCAGTTGTTTATTACTTAGCTAAAGTCTAGGCAAATGGATTGCTTGGTTGTTAAGTCACTCAAAACCTCCTGCCTGCATTTGCTGCTGGTGGGAGTGGCCGGGCTGGAAAGGAATGGGAGGACAATAGCTGGGCTAATGGGCTTCCTCTGAGGCAGTATTAGTTCCTGGGGAGGGAGGAGAGCTCCAAAGCAGTTCCATGGAGCTATCCAAGGAAAGCTAAATCATTAGAGTTGGGCCATGCCCTTTATCACATGGTGTGCTCTGAGAGCAGGAAGTCTTCTACCTCCTGCAGCAAAGATTAGCCAATGAAGGAAGAGTCAGCAGCTCTCAGTCAACCATGGGGCATTGGGGTATTTGCTCACTGCTAGACAGATTATTCTTTGTAACTCTTTTAGACTAGAGGAAATAACAGTCTTCTATGCCACTTATTTTTTGTAGATACCATCAAATTCTTTTTGGCTTCTTTTTCAAATTCCTTAAAAGACATTTTTTCGTACTTATAAAAATTTCCAAGTTCTCTGTCTCTGTTAGGGGATTATTTTTTATGCTTACCATTGGCTGATGTTGTCAATACTAGACAATGGCATTTGAATTCCTCCTAATTATGTAACTCTAATAGATAATATAATATATAGGGTGAATCTATTATAGTTAAATAGCAGGAAAGAAAAGTCAGAAATATGGCAGTTGTGGTCATTTATAGTAATACTTCTATTATGTTAGTCTAGTCATTCATTTGTTGCTTATTAACATAGAAGTGTGACATCAGGACAACAATACAGACAAAAATCTAGTCATATTATTCTAGTTAACTCATAAGACTTGACTTTCAATACAAAACAGGTTTAGTTAACAATACATTGTAATTGACTTATAACATTTTGATTTTGATTAACTGAAGATGACTACCCACAGAAATGTAAACATTGAGAGTCACAACTTTTTCTTTGTTCTCTGTCAAAGACATCCGCTGACATTTGGTGGGAAGAATACATTCCAGTTTGCTCAAGTTTAATTATTGAAAATATTATATGACGGCTATGAAGTATTGCAAACATACATGGTAACACTTTGCTTGCACAAACGGAAGAACATGGCATTACTCGTGCCCAAAATGCGCATTCTCTGCCATTCTTGTGAAATAAAAATAAATAAGCACCTGACTTTGATTAGTCGCACTCAGTCTCAAATGGAGGAGTTTGGAGAAAGGCAATCATGTTAAGTAGCTGGCCCAGGCTACTTCATGAGAGAGAGGCTGGAGAACAGCATATTTCTCAGCCTCCTTTTCAGGGATGATGATTGCATGGCCCATCTCTCACCAGTGACATGTAAGATGGAGTCTACAGGGGTGAATTCTGCAGAGCTTTTACTCTTTTCCTGATCCTGTTTGTCTCATATGGGAATAAGATACCTGGAGTGGCAGGAACTAACTCACAGCTAATGGCAACAAAGATAGGACAAAAGCCAACATGTTAATGATGGCTAAGTAGTCAGATGAAATGAGCCAAAGCTTCTGATGATGTTATTGAGCACTGAACATCTCTTATGTTGCTTGAGATTTAATAGTACAAAATGATTAAAAAATTTCATTAACTATGTAATGTCAGATTTTTGTGTACAGTGCATCTTTTTTTGTTTTTGTTTTTTGCTTGTTTTTTGAGACATAGTTTCCCTATTAGTTCAAGTTGGTCTTGAACTCATTATGTAACTCAGGCTGGCTTCAAACATATGGCAATCTTCCTGACTCAGCCTCCCAAGTGTTGGGATTACTGATATGTGCCATCACATTGGCCAAATGCATCTTATTTATGTAGTTTCTACGACTTTGAGGAGGTCAGTTTTACAATGATCTGAAGGTCAAGCCAATTCACTGACACAAACATGATGCAAATTTACTGCTAACAGAGTAATCTAAAGCAGCACTGTTTGAGAGAGGGTAATGAAGGGAAGGTTCATGTAGAACATATAGAATATGTGGTCAATGAACACTCAAAATATTCCTACTGCAACTGAGGAGCTAAATTTTTAATGTTATGTTGCTTCAATTAATTTAAATTGAAATACCCACATGTGACTAATGGCTATCATGTGGAAAACAACACAGATCGGAAGAACTGCTAGGCTATTAAAATATTTAGATTACTGTAGTTCTCTTGAACAAAATTTCTGCCTTTATGTTATTTTACAGGCCCAAGAACACCTCATTATGGAAAAATGATGATTGAACAGGGCTTTAGAGAATGTCATGTTGGAAAGCTCTTAAATAATATTTAACTTGCATAGTAGCTAACTATACGGCACTGATACCAATTTAAGCACTTTGCACTGACAACTATAATAAAGGATGTCTTCTTGGAATAATAATCTTATTCAGACTACACTCATTCAGCTGGTTATTAAGATTTTTGTATTTCCAATTACAAATGTAAAGAATAATAATGGTTTGTCAGTCTCATTAAGCTATGGGGTAAGAATTCTCTGAGATAAACTGTGAATTATAGTTTGCAAAAGACCACGGGGTATGCTAGAAAGTTAGCATAAAGTGTACCAACATGGCACTGAGAGTCATGGGTGCCAAGCATTTGCAGCCAGAGATACTCCAGGGAAAGACAAGAGCAATGGACACTGACTGTATAGAAACCAGCAAGGCTGTCATGTCCTGGAAATGGTATTCAACACTATCTGCTACATCCAGATATGATTAGAGTAGTACTTCCATCATCCTTTGGTGTCTTATGTAAAGGCAAATGATCACCATGCTCACATTCCCAGCTAATTTTATAATCTGAGGAAGAACTAATTCTACAAGCATCCAAGGTAGCCCGGAGGTGTTAAGATTATCACCTCTTCCATCTCCTGAGACAAGAATCATAGTCCCTCATAACTCATCCACTGTGATTACCTCCTTGTTTCAAAAAAATGTCAGCCAAGTGCCTTTGTATTGAGTTTCTTCTTGTCTGGTACTCTGCTTGACAAGTTGAACTTAATTCAGGGATAGGTCTACCTATACTCAGGACTCCAAACAGAAATGATGACAAAAATAAGCTTATGATTTTGGCAAGGCATATTTACTTATTTTATGCAGTTCTGCCTGTAAAACATATACAATTTTAGAAATGTTCAATTTAAGAAAGCCACCATCCCATGTTTCTAACCAGTAAGTATTTGCTGCTTCTTAAAACAACTGTAAAAACTGGATCCATTCAGAGTTGATTTTCTCCTCAGAATCAAATTATTTATAATCAGTGTCATTTTTACTTTACACTGACAAGAACTAATTTCTTGTCCATTCTCTCTGCATTCCTTGACAAACATCTGTTTTCTTCATGTCACTTTGACCCACTTTTTAAATGGTAGTGTCCAATGTCTAAGAGACAAAACTAAACAAGATCAGTCCTGGTTGATGGAGGCATAAGACATGTTCTCCAGGCACATACCTATCTGAAAGAAAGTTCCATACAGAAAAACACCTCACACTTAAAGATATCTTGAAAAATGAATTTTTACCTACGACATGGCTCTGAAATGCAGAATCTGCAATTGTATCTTCTTCATCCTCTTGTAAGTTTTCACTTGACTCTTTTACCTGTACCAATAAGAAAATACTGGAAGTTCTTATTCATTTTATTAAAAAGATCTTTTGCAATCCTAAGAATAATGGTGCATTCTATAACAAATGTGTAGGGTGTATGTGAATATGCATGTGTGAGTATAGGAATGTATTTATTTTTGTGTGTATATCATTCTATTTTTCCTCATTGTACCATATGGATTTATTACAAGTTTTAATTACAAGACCATATTTTCAGAAATATAATCCCAGTTTTGAAACAGAAGAGAGGATTTACAAGGTACGTGATTCTACACAAGATTTTAGAAGTAACAACTGAGTTTTAAAACTTAATGGAGTCAGTAACATGGGACTATTAGAAAAACTAAAGTCTGAGAAGATATAATTCCTCTAGACTCCAAGACTTCCACCTAACTTATTTTAATAAGGATAAAGAAATGTACTTAGATCTCCTAATACTTTCCTAGAATATAACTTTCTAAGAAAATGGTATTTTTCATTCTTTCCATCCTGCAACAAGATAACAAGGTAATGTGCATTCATTGAACTAGAAAAGGGAGATGTTTTTTCTAGCCGTTTTACATTAAAAACATTCTACTTAAATCTCAGCTAAAATTCACAGTCACTGGGCCACTTAGCCTCAAATGTAACTCTAAAGAAAATTTTATGAAGTCATAGTATTTCACAGATCAGAATTCTGAGGTCAGGAAGTTCCCTTAAAGTGGGCAGACCCATAGTAAGTGGCAACACTGACATGAAAACCTGTCCCCTACTTTCCAATCAAGGAGAAGGGGTAATGTCAACTTCAACAATATCAACCGACATCAAAACAGTGAACACTCACAAGCTTATGTAAACACTTTACATGTAGGATCTTATCATCCTCCCAGTAATACTATGGGGAAGGTGAGATTGTCTGCTCCATTTTAGACATGGGGATACACCCAAAGCAGCAGAGAAGATAAGCAGCTGTCCAAGTGGCAGAGCTGAGATTCAAACACAGCAAGCACTCAGATCTGTGTTCACTGGGGAGGGATCTGGTAGTTTTCCAGTTTCCACTTAACTATGCTTGCATGGACTCAGACTCACTATTAAAACAGGTGAGGCCCTTTGAGGAATGACCCTACACAGCTCTTTTAAAATGCATTCTGGCTAGCCAGCTGGGCAGCCAGTAATAATGCTGTGAGCTGTGTAGTGCAATGAGTCTTGCCCAGGCACATCTGTCAAAGGCTGTCAGCGGCTTTGCTTAGAGGCTAGAGCCGAATATGAAGAAACTATTATTTCAGACTTGCAGTGTAGAAAGTCACACAGTTGCATACTGACCTTGAGCTAGATTTAGCTTTCTACCCTTTACCTCCTATTTTTCACACTTAATGGGATAAGACCAATTATTTACATCTTATGACTGTGGTTCCAATTGTAGAATGCAACTGGTGCTTAATCTGGACTGTTCTGATAGCTAGAAGATGACAGACGCAGAGGGGACATGGATGGCTACCTGAGCCCTTTGTAAAAAAGACTGTTAAAGGCTGAGGATCCAGAGGCCGTTCCTCATCACTTTCATGCCCGTTAGCCGTCCGCCCTGTGGGCATTTCCCGGTTGGGAAGCACCACCCCAGGAACAGAGAGAATGAAAGCAAGGACAAAAAAGGCTTCATCCCTTCTAACTAATCCTCTCAGAGTACAGTCCCAGAGTACAGCAGAGAAGAAAAGCCTTGTGAACATGAGCGAAGCTGTTCATTTGCCTTCCAAGCTTCACTGAGTTCAGAGATCGGCTTGTGACAAGGATATGCAAAACCTCCTGAGGAATGGGTCTTCCAAACGCTTACATTTCCATTAACAAGCCCCTAGGAGCCTTCTGTCTTCATTTATGGGAACACCAAGGAATCTTCACCTTTAGTTCATCTCAGTTCCGATGGCAAGCTCTTCCATATTGCCCTGCCCCCCGCCTATTGTAAAGCAGTATTTCCTTTTGTTTGTGCTAAATTTGTCCACTTTAAACTTGCAAAGAGGTTCTGGTAAACTGTCAGAATTACATGAATCATTATCTCTGTAAGCTTGTGAGATTTCAGTGTAAAGAATCGGAATCTCAAGAAATAGTTCTAAAACAAAAGAAACTCAGAGAAGGAGAGTCAGAGACGAGGAGAAGGCTGCACAGGATTTTAGTTTTAGAATGGACATTCTTGACTCGTGTTTGTTGTCATATTCAGTTGTTTTAGACTACCCCCTACTGCTGCAGCTGCCCTTTCCAGATGTTCCGAAGAACTCCTACATTTACCTAGACTTGTCACACTAAAAACAGTCTACTTAAGGCTCAGCTGGAATTCTCCAGGGACTATCACTTAGCTTCAGATGGAACTCCAGAGAAAGTCTCATGAAGCCACAGTATTTCACAGATGAGAAATCTGAGGTTTAGGAAGTCCCCTTACAGTGGGCACACATACGGTAAGTGGCAACACTGGCATGGAAATCTGTCTGACAATTAAATATGGCAGCACACTTAAAGAAGTAATCAATTACAGTACTGTATTTAAGAAGGAACATTTTTCGTGCATGGAGGCAGGCACATGTGTGTGTATGTGTGTGTATGCGTGCATGCCTGCATGTGCGTGTGTCACTGCTCTGTTTCGCTTCACTACTGTTCCCTAACCCTTCTGTGGAACTTTATTACAATGTGTCTCCAGCTATCACATTTAAGAAAGAAAACGAACTACTGTGAGTCCTGCTGTCAGCTCCTTTCAGAATCTATCTAGGGCTCTACCTGCTTAAGAGTAAATTGTAAATGTGGTTTTGGGGGATTCATCCAAGGACTCAGCTCTCCTGGGCTGGCTCATCCCTCAGAGGCAGATGACTAGTAGGGTGAAATTTTGAATTTGAAAGCCTACCCTGCAACAGCTGTAAGGAATGTAAACAGGGCACGCACGGTCCTAGAATGCTATACTCATAAGTTCTAATTATGCACACATAGATTTTGAAGCAAAGTGGTGAATAATTTTTTAAAAATCGATTTCCCTGTGGCAATGAGGGGCATAATTTATTTTCCAGCAGATCCCCCTTGCTAATTATATTTTTCATAGGATTAAATTTAAATTAATTTTCATTCCTGATCATGCAGCAGCTGGGATGTGAGAATCTTCCTGGGGGGTAAGTGATGCCAGGTCAAAGAGTGAAATTTTCCAAAGACAAGCAGAAGTGGGACAACCTCCTCCTCATAAAGAACTACAGAGAATGATAAAATGGCCATTAAACCAAGACAGATGGCAAGGGTTCGGCCTAGAGAAGGCTGGGCAGGTAGAAATGTAGAACTTTTTCTGTCATTGCTACCCCAGAAATAGTTCTGAATCTATGTCAGCAACATCACACTTGATAAGAAGTAACAGGTGACTCATAGTCAACAACTAGTTGTTATTTTCTGTTTAGGTCTGATGTCAGTACTTTGTCTTCTAGATGTCTTTTGTGTCTGCAGTTATGGCCGAGAAGTGCTCCAAATACCAACCTGTAACAAGTAACCACTAAACATCACCTCATCCATCATATCCCGTTAACTCTTACATTAGCGAGAGTGGGAAGAAATGAACTTACAAAAGACACATGAGGGAAAAGGGACAAAATAATACATCACCAAGATCTATATAGGATTTCATAATTTAGCCCCATATTTAGGGGTAACTTTCATTTGAAGTTTACACGTATTTATTCTCTCAACACCCTAAGAGTAATGGTTTCCCCCCAAAACAACATTTTTGATGCTCAATTTCATCTAAAAGGAAAAGAACACATCCATCTACATCAGATAGGGAGTGATTCTGTGACGGAAATCTAGAAGGCCCAGTCTCAGGAAAGTTAGTCATTTAGGAAACTTTGCAAAAGGATGGCAAAATATGCACGCTTCTTGTGAGCACCAGAATAGCATTTAGAACAGGCTCGTTCAATTAGGGATGCTGGAATTATAACATTCTCCACAACCTAATAAGATGATAACAATTTGTATAATTATTGTACTATTTTCTGCTATTTCATCACTGGAGTACCATTTTAATGGGGTAGCATTTGATGATTTTTTATTAGCAGATGTGATTTTTTTTCAGACTATGTGACACTTGGGTGAAGAGAACATCCGTAATTTAAATTAAAATACCCATATTAAAATGGCCATCTCTCCCTCATGTATGATGAAAGTATATGATTTCTTTAATCTTGTGAATATTTTTTATTTTTGTCCAGTGGTATTAAATAGGACACTAGAGCTGTCTTCTTTTGACACTTTCCATTTCAGAAAATTATCTCAATCCACAAGGAAAGAGGAATTTACAATGTGTAGCAAGTAAAGTGCACCTCTGTCTTAATGCAGAGATAGTCTTTCTAGGGGATGTCTTTCACCCTCTTCTAATCAAATTATATAAAATCATCATAAGTACAATATAACATGGCCCCTGGTCTAAATTACGCAAAAATTAGGGTTAAGCGATCCATAAATGGTGGCAGAAATGAATATACAAACCTTTAATTAAGGTTCTGAAAAGAGAAGGATTTAATTCTGGGAAGTATTACTGGGGTTTTTATGTAGTTTTTTAGAATGTATATTAGAATGTATACTAAAAAGGGCTATACAGTTACTAGTGAAAATGGTTTGCTACATAAAGGAATTTGTTATATATGGAAATAACCTTTCTATTATCACTGTACATCAAAATAATTAAAAATGTGTAGAATTCCCACGATTAACTAAAACCTTAGCCTATAAAGGGCAAGGAACTCTGGTACATTATGTCATAAGGATTGGGAATTATAGTTTTATTCAGGAAAACAGGTATACTATATAATGCATTATATACAACTATTACTTCCATCCAAAATAACCATTACAGTGTGAGAGAAATTCTTTGTAAATAGATTTTAAAACAAGCAGAGAACAAATTTACATTCAACCCTGATAGGGGAGAATTCCCTTAAACTCTGAAGTTTAAAAGGTTCACAGGTATTCACACCAATATGCTATGGTATCAGAATAGATCTTATTTTGTATCTAATCTTTTTCCTATATAGGTTGATTCACATAATAAATGGATTTTCACTGCTTTTCTTGCACTAGTCCCAAAGAAGACTATACGAATATCCTTTTTGACATTAGTAATTGTAGCCCAATCTACACTGATGATTTAAAAAAAAAACATTGCATTTTATACTTTAAAAAAAATGACTAACTGGTCATCTATCCAAGTTGGTAATATTCTCTTTATGGGAAAGCTTTGCATGACTAATTTCTTCTTATAGCTAACTAGAACAATTAGCATATCACTATTGATTATATATTTTTAGGGTCACTAGGGAACGTTTGTACTTCACAGAAAATAATGAGTGTTTCTTGCAGATATTCTACAAAGACCAAAGGACCTTTATTATGACTCTGTGAAGGAATGCAGACTAGAGTGGAAATGCATGGTAAATTACTTTAGCATTAGAAAGTAATGAAAGTAAAACTGAAGTTGTAAAAGGCAACATGAGGTCTTTTTGGTTTTTTGGTACTTCTGTACAGTGATGAGATACCTTCTGCTGTCAGAACCACACTACATGGGGCATGGTTAAATGGAGTGCCTCCGATAAGGACTCCACCAGGCTATCAAAGTTTTCCTTCAGCTGGATTGACTTTCTGGCATCTTGCACATTCCCCCACATCCCTTTTCTCCCTTCCCTGTCAGTGACACTACAAAGGCAGTCTCAGAGATGCTTATGATTTGTGGTTTTATGATGTAGGGAATATCTATGTTTTCAAAGAAGTAACGATAACAAGGAAGCCAAGAGCACAAAAGGGGATGGAAAATTAAAAGCTTTTGAAATGAACATAGTCTGCCTGTGATTTCAAAGAGTTTGAAAGAAAGAGTTGATACCTGTTTGGATTCGAGATTTGTCAGAGTAAAAACAATTTAAGTCTTCAATTTTTTTCAAATTGAACTGTGTCTGTGAAACTCTAGTCCAAGGAATGATGAGTATCAATAAATAATTATAATAATTAATAACTAATAATGCCAACCAAGATTACTTATCATCTCTTTGAACCATATCCAAAGGAATCCTAAACTACTTCATAATTCAAATTTTCCTCTGAAACTCATAGTACGTACTTACTATATTTCATAGTTTCCTTTTAACAGTATATGAAAAGATATGGGTATGGTAAATTCTGTAGAGAAAATTCTTTTGGTTTATGTGGTTTAAAACTTACTAAAGGGACCAATGAGTAGCATCATCATATCAGCATATGATGAATTTTAAGGGGAGTAAGTACAATTTAAAAATAATTACCCAAAGCTAACATACCCTAGAGAAATATAAAAAAAAAATTTGTTACACTTTTTTTTCATCGCAGGTGATGGAACCCACAATGTTGTCCTCTAATGTTGAGCTATATCCCCAACCTAATATTTATTTACATTTTTAAAAGAAGTCTACTCCCTGAGTCTTGGGTTTCATAACTGAAAGTCTATGGCAGGGAACTAAGTTCCAAAAGTAATTCTTCGACTTAATGCTGTCCAGGTAAAGTGCACTGGTACATACAACTTCGATAATATATACACAATGCTTAAATCAAATCATCAGAGTAGCTGATAAAAAATAAATGGTGCTTCAATCATTTTGCACTTCTGTCTCTAAAACCACATTCATTCCTTTTTGTTGCTGGTGATGTTGGAAATCGTAAGAATAAATTTCCGGTACAAGGTATAATTTTAAGATGACACTGGTAGCATCATTTAACTGCATTGCACTGCGATGTTACCATTGTTCTGAAAATAGACTGGAAGGAGTAGCAAGCCTGGAGGCGGCCAAGCCCACGTAGGGTCTAGCTGTCATCTCTTCCTTGTAGTTGTCATCAAGAGTTCTTTCTTAAAAAAATCTTTTTCTCTAACTTTTTTTTCCCCTGTAATATCTTAGCCATATCTTATTTGCAAAAGATTGAAATAACTCAGCCAGAATATTCAGAGTGAAGCACTTTATAACCAGGACGGTGGAGCACTTACCAGACGGTCTCTGGATATCTCCATATCCGTTTTGGTTTTGATGTTTTTCCTGTGGCTTCCTTGAGTACTGAGAGAACTGCTGGTGAGACAGGAACCCTGGGAACTGCCCTTTACCACGTTCCTGCAGGAAACATTATTTGATCCGCTTTCCATCTGTTGAGTTCCTTTCTTGTCAACTCTGCAGATAGAAAGTGATTCCTCCGATAAATTACATTGCTCTTCTTCAATCACACTCCTTTCCCCCATCCTTTAATGTTTAAAGTAACCTGCGTGTAGCTTTTTGTCTCCAAGCCTTTGAATGGTAAGTGGGACTCACTAGCCCTGATCCAATCCTCAAATATTCCGGGGGTATGTCAATTTAAATTTGATGCCATCATAATTTATTTTTTATTTTTATGATTGCTTATGGAAAGGGGTAAAATAAAACCCACTGAAGAGTGGTTACTAAATACATTCTTGGCTTAAGATAGGCATGAAAAGTTATTATTTCTGGAAAGTTTCTAAGTATACATTTGCTCAGTATAATCAATGCGATCGCATGCTTTAAAAGGTATGTGTAATTTTCTTCCATTTCATGCCACGTGGGTACATTCGTGATTCCTAGTGTAGGTTGAATTTCTATCAACCTTGTTAAAACTTACCATTCTTTAATTTCAAAGACCATTGGTTTGGTTAACAAAGTAACATGGACTAAATTATCATTTTATTGCTAACTTTTATTTCACTGTTTAAATTCTGGCTAATGTATAAAAGACTGCTGCTCTACATTTCTACTTGTATTAAAACCATGCTTGGCTGGTATTTAATGCGCAGGAAGCAAAGAGCTCTCCTTAGGGGGGATAGGGAGAAAGCCCCCCACCCTTCTACACTGCTACCTCTTTTGCCAGTGACTTACCTGTTCAGAAGTTCCGCCATAAAGGTGTCTTTTGTTAAACATGTAACAGGGCTGGGTCTGTTTCTTGGCTCAAAGTTCACGCGGCTGTGTATGTCCTGTGATGGTTTCAGATTATTTTTGCTTTGTAATCCACTGTCAGGAGTATCTGCCAACCTGGCGCCCCTGTTAAGTTCATTTTCCATCACACACTGCAGCTCGGGCTTCTTTTTCTCTTTCTTTCTTTCTGATTTCAGTTGTTTGTTTCCAATTCCCAAGACTTTCACGTCTTTCCTTTCCACCTTGGCTTTGGAGAAGTCCATTTTCCTGCTACTGAGAGCTGGAAGTCTGCTCTTTCGAAAACCAAACCAGCTGGCAAAAGAAGGCCCAGGCTTAGGCTTTGCTTCCACAGAGGTGGACTTTGTTTGTGCTTGGCCCTTTTCTACATTTTCCTGAATGCACAACATGACCTTCTCTTCGATTGTGGGTGAGAGGGGCGCTTCTGGACTTATAGCACCAGTCCTGGCTGTAGAGACATCTGGATGTCTTCCAGAAGTTTCTAGCTTGGAAGTCCTGCTTGTTTCTAAACTGCTTGGATGCAGCAATCTTCCTGGGGCCTCAGGCACTAGAGCATAGCCTGTTTGAGTGGGTGGGCACCTGCAATGGTCACTGCCTGATTCCTCAGGTAGAGCCACACTAGCACATGCTCCTCCTATGTAAACCTGGGGGTCTTCTGTACCAGGCTGGGTTTGAAGTCTTTCAGACTTTGGGGGGATCCTTAAAGGTAGCTTGCTTGGGCTCCCCTGCTGGCTGCTCGTGCTGCCTGTGCTCCCCAGGGAGCCTTGCCTGGATAAAGGGAGCCCAGTACAGAGAAGACTTTCAGATGTGGGAGTAGAATGGGTGTTGTTGGGGGATCCCTCTGTGGAGGTGTTCTGCCGGGTAAGAGAGTTGCCTCTCTCTGCTGTGTTGGTAATAATCTGAGTTCGGATTTTGCCTGGCCCTTCTACAGTGGGTGGAGAAGGCTTGTCTCCTGAGTGAGCACTGAAGCTCTGGCTTCGGGCTTTGGCGCCATTCATGCCTAGGGCTGGCTTTAGATGTGGCTTGCTAGAGGAAAAGGATCTTTTCACTGGTCTGTTTTCTATTCCATCTCTTTTGTTAGCCACAGGGATGCCATTTTCCAGTGCCTCTGGTAGCACCGTTTCCAGGGGAAGTCCTTCAGCTAACCTGTCCGGTGTATGCAAACCAGGTGTAGGGGAGTTTCCTTCACACCCTATGGCCTCCAGGTTTGCTGGATTCCTGGAGTCCTCAAGCTGAGGCCTGCTTGCAGCTACAGAGCTTTTAGAAGCCTCATTTAAACTATCCTTTTCATGTTTCCCTGGCACTGTAGAACTTTTCCTGAGCAACTGGGGAGACTTCATGAGAACTTTGAGCCCCACTGGGAGGCGAGTTCTCAGTCCTTTCTCGTGAGCACTTTGACAACCATGTGGGGTGCTATGGCTTTTGGAGGAAGAGGAGGAGGAGGATGTGGCACTGCTAACCTGAGATGATGTTGACTCATTTGCCCCCAAGAAGAAAGGCTTAGGGGATACATGGACACTGTCATTCACTTGTTTTTTTCCTGGAGATACACTCTTGGAGGGTGGTATCTCCAGTGGCTCATGGGTTGAAGGACAAGTCTTAGGCACCCGTAGCCCTGTGTCCACGTGTGTGGTCCCAGGCATTTGGTGAGGAGAAGTTTTGGGAACACCTCTCTTTGGAGAGACCTTTGGAGTCCCTGGAGTCATGATAGCAAATGAAGTGGAGGAGGCATGAGCAGGGCATCCAGGGTGGATCACTGACTCTGTGGAAGGCAGGACATGAGGGAAGACAGGTTTTTTGAAGGCTATGGAAGGTTTCTTCTTCTGCACTTCTGTTGTGGCCTGATGAGAAGAAGCGACTGGGGCAGAGGCTCCTTTCAGTAGAGGGGATTTGCATACTGTTCTCGTGTCACTGGGGAGCCTGGTTTCAGGCTTCGCAGATGCAGGTGGTGATGGAGAGTCATAATGGGACCTGAGCAGCAGGGACACTGACCTGCCTGGAGGGGGTGGTAGGGAAGGAGATATCACCCCTGCCTCTGGCCCGGAAACACAGTGTTTGTCCCTTGTGGGGGGCTCTCCACTGTCACAAGCCTCAATGAACGGCCTTGATCTTGACCCTGGTGTCTGACTCTTGGGGCACTGAGCCCAGTCCCTCCTGCTGGACATTTTGGGGCCACGAGAAGGTTGTGTGGGGAGCGTTGGAATGTGTGAATCTGGCTGTACGTCACCGAGGGGCCCTGTGCTCTCAGTCTTCACGAGCGGAGCAAGTTTCCCAGGAGGTAAGGTGGGTGGTTTTTTAAGAGTCACTGGGCCAGAGGAAGGAATTAGTGTGGTATCTTCAGACTCTATTACTTTTGACTTCTGAGGTGAAGACTTGCCCCTGGCAGGTATTTTTGTCAGATTTTGCTTTTGATAGACACACACAGATGCCACAGAGCTTGAGTTTCTGTGACATGACATACTGGATGTTGGTTTAATCAGCTTTTGTTGTGGAACATTTTGTTTTACTGTTCTAGAGCTGAATGGGTCAGTGGGAGCTGAAGAAATACCGTCTATACCATTTGGAATGTTTTTCTCAGTTTCTTCTTCAGATCTGTCAGAATTCTCAGAATTATTCTTCAGATTCTTTAAGAAGGGACAGTCTCTTGGAGCAGTCCCTGGATGTAAATGAGCAATTCCCTGAGGTAAAAGTTCAGTGTGTTCTGCTGTGGGCCCAGCACGGGTTGTGTTAATGGAAGTTTCATTTCTGGTAACAGTAGCAACTCCAGTCTGATGTGAGCTGAATTCAAAAGGTTCACCGTCTTCTGCATCAAATATTACAGTGATACATTCTTCGGAAGAAGTTCTTTTTACAACCCTTTGCTGCTTAATGAAACTAAATGTCTTTGGCCTAGTTTCTAACTGGGTGGGTACTTGTTTTTCCTCCTCATCAGGAGACCCATGTTCAGATTTCTCAAAGCCCATGCGCATGTCCAGGTTCTCTGTGGACTTGTCAGTGTCAGCAGTCAACGACAACTCTGAAGGGCTCTTGTCGTCGCTGCTTTCTATGTGCAGTTCGTCGGGGGTCTCATTGTCATCCATGTCTGAAAGCTGGAGATCGAGAGCCTTGTGGTCATGGCCTTGGCTGTGGGGATCCCTGTCCCGCTGTAACAGAGGCACCCGCACCCATGGGCACAATTTCCTCTCCAAGGGACAGTTACTGGCATGAGTCAACTTTTCAGGCCTTTCCCTGGGATAACCTGAGGACATGCCTCCTGAAAAGCACTTTCCATTCAGCTCCCAGCAAAAGAGACTGTCAGAAACACTGTGGGTTAATTTCCTGCCATGCAGCCTGCAGCCCAGGTTTGGAACTGCTCGTAACAATGCTAGGGAAGAGGAGTCATCATCAGCATCCTCATGGGAAGCTGCATCAAAAACAAATGTCTTATGGGACTCCTGGCAGGGGCTCCCCACACCTGGTGGTTTGCAGGATGGATATTCTTTGAGACTGCTACTCTTAATTCCTGGAGAATATATTCCTTCATTTGAGTTCATGCAATCTTTATAACCCCATTTGGTTATCACTGATGAGGGTTCAAGTAACACTTTCCGCTTCTGGAGCTTTCTCAGCCCTTCCAAAATGTGGGTTTCCTTGATCCGAGTTGGAGGTAGTTCATCTGCAGGATTAGCAAAGCCACTTGGGAGTGAAGAATCAATACTTAGTCTTTTATCCCAGTTTTGTGATGGCTGCTAGGAAAGAAAAGCAGGAATCAGAAATGACCGAAACATGCAGATGACAGACGCATAAAAGGAAAAGCACATCATTAGACTTAGTTTGTGCCACTGGTTGATAAGTATTCACATAAAAATGCAGCTTACACAAAGTTAGCTGTGTAGTAAATATTTATTCTGCCATGCTCCATGCTAAATAGTGCAGCAAAACAAAGAAGGAGAAGGTGAAGATGTTGTTTTCAAAAAGCAGAAATTCCATCAGGGCACAGGGATTTGCCCACAGCAGAATGTATGTCACCTAACGGAAAAGTGCAAGGATGGTGCGTGTCTCAGATTCAGAGGAGGGGGCCCATGGGACTGTTAGGAAAGACCATGAAAAGTATATAGCAAGGGCATTACAAAGACGTACCTAACTCCTGAAAGACAGGTAGGTTTCCCTCAAGCTAAAAGTGGGGGAAATGTTTTTCAGATTGAAGAAATAGAACAGGCAAAGATCTAAGTCAGGAAGGTGCGTTCAGGGGACACTCAGGGAAGGAAGAGAAGAGGGCAGATGCTGATGTAGAGGGTAAAGGAGAGGCGGAGGGGATAAAGCCAGGAAAGTAAGTTGGCTCATATCATCATGTCCTTGCCAATCGAATTTCTGTGACTTTATAAATATCTATGAAAAAAACTTCTGAAGTTTTATATATATAAGCATACACAGACACGTATACTTGCATGTAACAGCTGGGTATTTGCAGGTAGAACCCTGTAGTAATTATTCTCCAATAAACTTAGAAAAGTCACATTCTTGGCCTTTGTACCTCCCTAAATACCAGCTTTATCTTTGGAAAAGTGTATGGGAAATGAGATAGGAAAAAGGCTGCCTTCTACACATTCATGTTTTTCACATTATTGATAGCAAAAAATGGAAAGGTGAATGGCGGGAACCAGCATGTACTGACTATCTGCTGTCTACACCCACTTTCCCAGTGCTCTAACTGCATCTTCAGGACACTTCCCTGAAGGAGGCATTATCCTTCCCATTTCACTAAGCTGAAAAGTGAGATTCAGGGGAACTGATCTACTGTGAATCAGAGACAAAAAGAGCTGGAGCAAAGGTTTGAACTTTGGTTTCTCCAGCACTTTCTACAACACTGTGAATTTTGACTCAGTTCAAAAGCAGTGGGAGGGGCCAGGGAAACAGCTCAGAGGCACAGGTGCCTGCCTGGCCAGCACAAGGTCCTGAGTTCCACTCCCAGTACCACACACACACACACACACACACACACACAAATCAAAAGCAGTGGGAGGAGACGTGAGCTGGGACAGTCCAACTCTGGAGCCTGCACTCTCAGTATCTACTCCAAAGTCAAAGCACTCTTTAATCTTCAGCATTAGGCAGTGGTCATGTAGTAGAGATCCTAGGTTACCCCTGTGCCATTTCTTGAATGGAGCTTGCAGAGTCTATAATAAACCAGCACCTGAGGAATTTGGTAGGGTGTGAGAGCTGACCCATATATATAAAGGCCACATAATTAATGATGAATAACTTCAAGGAATAAATGTGGTCATTTTAGAGGAGTACTCTACACCAATCCTGGCTACACCTGCCCCTCCCTGCACGTATGTCTGAATATTAAATACAGGCTCACATGCAGAGATTTTTCAAAAAAAAGGGGCAGAAACTACTCTTGGAACCTGAGATTTTGATAAGCTGTGAACATTTGCCTTTATCTCAGGCATTTCCGTGGAAGTTACTCTTGCTATCAACAACACACACACGTTTGTTTTTCAATCAAATAATTTATTTTCTTTGGAAAATGCTCTAGTGTCAGGAGTTACTGGGAACAGATGCTCTTCGGTGATAGAGCTCTTCTTCCTCCTCTTCTTTTGCACTATTCAAAGCTCCTTTGGAAATTGGAAGAAATCCCATTAGTGCGGCTGGGTATTACAGACCAGCCAGAGAGCAGGCTGCCACGGCTTGGGTTTCTAAGAGTTTCCATGATCTTGACAGTCACAAAGAAGGCAGGGAAAGGGCTTGAAAAGAGCTTGAAAGAAGTAGGTTTGTTCAACCCACTGAAGATGTGCTCAGCCCCTACCTACCCACCTCCTTTCTGCCTCTTCAGAGCTCCCCCATGCTGGGCTCTGACTTGCCCCAGAGTCAGCAATGCAAACTTCCCACTGAGATCAACCATGTTCCTCCATCAATTTCCTACAGGAGGTTATGGTATTTAGTAACATGCAAAAATTTTTGACCACCCTTGAAACCTGGTGGTAAAATAAATGTACAAGTGCCCTGTGGGAGGGAACATGAGGAGGGGCTGG
This sequence comes from Dinomys branickii, assembly GCA_004027595.1. Lineage (NCBI taxonomy): Eukaryota > Metazoa > Chordata > Mammalia > Rodentia > Dinomyidae > Dinomys > Dinomys branickii. Next base: position 138,081 of record PVLD010003181.1, read on the forward strand.
CATTTCCCACAGGTACCTGTGTCCTTTGCTGAGGAGACCTGCAAGAGTCACTTTAGGGAGCAGTACAGATGGCTGATGGGGTAGGGCTGATGTTTAATATCCACAATCCTTTTTTATTTCTTGAGTACACAACAGTTTTACAATTCTATTTATTTATTTTATGAAGGGTATGGGTCTTTTTATTTTCTTTTCCAGTACTGGGGATTGAATTCAGGGCTACATCCCCAGCCCTTTTGTTATTTTATTTTTTTTTAATTTCAGATGGGGTTCTCCTAAGTTGTGAAGTTGCCTAGGCAGGGGTTGAACTTGTGGTCCTCCTCCTACAGCCTCCCAGAGGGATGGGATTATGGGTATTATTGGTTTTAATGGAAACAAATGCAACTCGACAACTGGCATAACACCTGGGTATGTCAGGCTGATCCAATATGGCCAGGGTAGCAGAAATGTTAAGAGTACAGGTCCTGGAATCAACTGTCTGATTCTGCCATGGGCTATGAAACCCTGGGCTAGTTATCCAACTTCTCAGCACTTCAGTTTTCTCATCGGTAAAAGGGGGAGAACAAGAGACTCTACTGAAAAGGCTATAGTGAGCATTAAATAATGACCTAATACCTGTCCCTAGAAAAGTGGGCTGCATAGGGTAGTAATTCATTAATTCGAGCCAAATTCCCCGACATAGGACTTTCTTGTGCATTTTGTACGGATTCTTTCCTGTTTCTACACAAAATATTCTTAAAAGAACTACATTGAGCTCAAAAGAGCTATCAGCCATCACTTCTTACTATGTAATGTTGTATTCCCATTCAAATTCATGTTTTTTAAATGCATTGTTTGAGTTGATACTAATGGACACTAGAGAAGCTCCTTGAATAATGTAAATTTATTTATTTATCATTATTATTTTTGGGTACCAATAATCAAACTCATGACTTTGCACCTGCTGGGCAGGTGCTATGCTGCTGAGTTATATCCCTGGCCCAAATAACATAAATATAAATGTCTAGCTTGCTGGTCCCTGAGAACCAGGACTGTACACTGAGACAAGGCAGTCACATCACGGGGCCCGTGACCATGATGCAATGGCCATCCGAGTATCTGTGCTGCCTTAAGAATCTTCCTTCTCCTTTGTTAGGGCACAGATTGCTTTAGAACATCAAAGACTGCTCCCACTTGGGGAATTTCAGCCAGAAACATAAGAAACAAAGGAAGTAAAAAGACTCCAGGAGGGAAAGAGAGCGAGGTATGAGGATAAAATGAATGGAGAGCAGGGCTGTGGAAGCCAGTAACATTCACAGAGAAAGTGAGGAAGCCTCCCTGACCATCTTCCCATTCTGCTAGGAGCCAAGCCGCTGACAGTCATTATGCAGAAGCTCTGAACAACTCCGTGGAGGAGCCAATTTCGATAATGTAGCAGGCTCTCTACTTTGCATTAGAAATCTGAGTGCAAGGGTATAACATGCAGGATTGAAATCTTTTTCAGAGTTCTTGTTCAGACGATGACAAAACTACTCCCTCACCAATATTTTTGGGAACTACCATATGGGATTTTCTTGGTTTCTACATTGCCAAAATAAACTAAATTCATAAACTTAATGTATATAAATGGTAGAAAAATGCTTTCCAAATATTCTGATTCAGGGTTTTCATTCTCATGTACTCTGCTTTTCTTCAACTTTGGGGTACTGCCAATGTATTTCAACATACTTGGCTTGTACCAACCGGCAAAGATGTTAGTTCAAAGCATGAAGGAATCTTCAGTTGTGTGAGCCCACTGTGCATATGGGAGTCACTCTAGTGGGACTGATTATCTAAAAGCCTGGAAAGGAATTCCTAGCATATAATTAGGAACAGGCCTACCTTCACAGGCCTACCTGAAGTTCTGGCCCCTACTGTGCACCATGGTATGACATTTTCTCTCTCTGCTATGCTGCCCTCCAACTGATAGTCAAATTTTGTTTTATGAGCCTATAGTATTATTGATTAGTGAAGGCCAATAATCCTTGAGCAAATGAGCTACTTCCTTCTTACCCTTCCCTCCCACTCTCCAACTCTATGATCAAATCCTACTGGAGGAGGGTTCTTTGCTGATTCACTCTAATGCTGAATGTACCTTGAAGTGGGAGACCTACCCTTTTCCTGAGGTTCTTCCCATCATGCCATGTGTAGGAGGAGCCACTGGAGTACTCACTGCAGGTGCTAGACAGAGAGAGTTCACTGCTGCTGCAGCTGTTTTGAGGACAGAGATGACTGGGAACAGCAAGCCCCAGCCCAGGGCATCTCAAGGCAGGGGTTCCTGATTTGGCATTCAGTTGTGGTTCCTGAAAAGGCAAGGCAGCTGTGAGTAAGGGCTTGGCTTAGGGAAAAGGAATACCAACTAAACCTCCTGTGAGTTAGGAGGGAGTACAGCAGAGTGGTTAAAAGCGTAGATGTTAGATCCAGACAGACTACAGGTTCAGATCTTCCATCTGAATCTTACTGTGTGGACGCAGGGAAATTATTTAACCTCTTATGGAGGCATTCTTATTTTAAAAGAGAATGACAATGCTGTATATCTTATTAGGGATATCACAAGGATTAAATGAAGTTCTGTATGTCAAGCCCACAGCTCTATGTCTGGCCAAAGCACGTGCTGAATCATTGCCAGCTACCACCATTATTAGGCAGAAGTATCGCTATAGTGGTTTCTCATTTTTTACCCAACTACACTGGTGAGAAATTCAGATCAATACCAAAACGTGACTAGAGGGCTGAGGGTGCAGCTCAATGGTAGGCCACTTGCCTAGGAGGAGTGAAGCCCTGTGTTTAATCCCGAGCAGCAGAAAACAAAGCAAAAGCACCATAAAAAGACTTGAATGCTCAAATGGAAGACAAAGCAGGGTCCTCATTTACAAGGCTCAAGAGCATTCACATCAGACAGCTTGTCTAACAGCAAAGATCAGACTACCTACCGCCACTAAACATGTGATCCTGAGCAAAGAAAATACAATTTTCACGGTTGTTACTGTTTTCTCTTGTAGAGTTCGAACAGTTCTACTGGATTACTCCTCGAGTTCCCTCAGGTTCTGCTGATTTCATTCTAAGCCATCAAACACCTATGCCTATCTGTGCCACCTTGCGAGAAGCCATGCACAGTAGACAACAAACTAGCAATCATTGGCCTCTGCTGTAAAAGATAACTGGACTTTTCCCATCCAGCTGGCTGCCCAAATGGCAAAATCCCAACATTTAACAGAACTGCATCCCATGCAGTAATTGTGGCTGTTAGAATACTAATGGGTCTGCATAGGGCGAGGCTGACAAATAAGTTGTAAACATCCAAGCATATCCCGACAGCCACATTACAGGCCCCTCGTGTAACAGATGAAGCTCCACACACTGGGTAGGCTAAATTAATTTAACATCCAACCACTGAGAATAGAATCTCTCTATTACCGTCTAATTCCAGCCTCCTATCTATATAAAGCTTTGTCTCAGAAACTCTTTGATGGGGAGCCATCTGTCTTTATGCCACTTGCAGAGGAGCGAAGCCTCTTTCTTATGCAATTTATTGACTCTTTATGGGTGCCTTTAGTACCTGAGTACTTATCACTGTTTTCCAAATGCAATTCCAACTGACGGTGACTAAACACTGGCTTGGGGAAGACAGTAATGAAGATATGCGAGAACTTGTGGTAAATATTAAACCCTTACATAAGTACAGAGGGCATGCTTAACCTGCTCTCTAATCAATATCCATAATGCTCAATAATGTTAGATTTCATCTCCTTTACTATCACTACTTTATTTTTGCTGCATAACAGTTTCTTTAAGTGATCTAAAAAAATGCCAAGAATTTTTACTACCCTATTTCCCCTCTTAAAATTTGGCTCTAAATAGCAATGAAAAGAGAAACATGTCTTAAAATCCAGCTTTCAGCTATAAGTATTGATTTATGCCTCTGCCTATTGCCAGATATAACTTAGTTAGGGGGAGTTCGTATTCACACCTCCACACATGCTGATAGCCAATGGCTGTCTCTTGCAGGAGCCCTGCATTTAAGCGTTGCTATTGCACATATCCAGAGTGCACGCGAGCAAACTTTTAAGAAATACCACCTTAGCCTCCCTTCTACTTGTGTGCTTTCCAGTGTTTCTATCCCATTTCTCCCTATTTTGTTTGAATGATCAGGTTCATGGATGTTACCTAGGGCTGCTTCTGCTTATTAGCTACGTCCACTCTCCAGAGAGACAATGTGTCCGTGTCCTGACAGGTGACCCAGAGCTAAACACCTCTGATATTTTTTCATCCTCTGCTTGATTGCTGGTGACAGTTTTCATTCTGCCTTCGCCCATGGAACTGAAGTTTGTATATGATCCCCTCTGGCTTTCCTGCCTATCCCTTTCCCAGGGCACCTATCAAATTATAGTTATTTTTAAGACTAAACTCAATTCCCAGGTCCCTTTTAGTGCATAAACACCCCCCTGCAGTCATCATCTATCTGTGTACCACTGTAGAAAGTGTGGATTAAGGTGATAGAAAACTGAGACTCAGAAGACAGGAGCATGAAGGAACTTCTGGCTATTCCTCAGCATTGAACTTGAGGCAGATGTGATGGAGTATACATCCGGGAGGTGGGGAAAGCCTGCCACGAGCATGTGAGACAGGTGTGGAATAGTGAAGAGAGTCGTGTCCTCTACGACATGTTTTCTGCAGTTTAGTGTGTACACAATCACCCAGAGGTCTTGTTAAAATTCACATACTAGATTTTTCAGTAAATCTGAGGAAGGACCCGAGATACATATAGTAGTTTTCACAAGTGCTTAAGTGTTTTGATGTTGCTAGTCTTTGGGACATAGTTTGAGCACTGAGATTCTAGGACAAATTAGGAGAGAGTTAAGTCTTTCATGTGGATTCCTTGACAGCACACTGTGTTTTCTCACAGTCTGACCTGACCGAGGCTGGTCAAGAGGAGAGAACAGCTGAGCCCACCTATGGGCCAGTGAGTTGAGGAAAAGGTGAAGCACAGTTACTAAATGATTTCTTTCAAAGAAGAGGAAGAGGTTACTTTTTCCCATGGGAAATTCTCCCACCTTGGACAGTGGGTCTGAATTTAATTAATTAAAGGCCCAGAATAGAACCTCTGACATACCACTGCCATACATGAGCTCTTTTCTCCAAGTTTCTGTCATCAGCACGATTGTTATACAGGACTGTTGGGTGAATAAACTGTTCTGTGGTTGAGTGCTTAAGTCCAAGGCCATGAAGTTTAAATCCTGCCTCTTTTACTTATTATATCTTTTTAGGAAAAAATACTTAATGCCTCTGTGTTTTAGTTTAATTCTTTGTAAATGAAGATAAAGAAATAACCTATTACATAAGATAACTGTGGATATGGAATCACTTCTGGCGTATGCTGCTACATGTTGAGACTGCTACACACACACACACACACACACACACACACACATCTTGGCTTTTCAATGAAACCATAATTTCATAGTCTCTCTACAGGACCTATTTTATATTTCTTAGTGCCCACTCATTACTAGAACCTTGAACATAAGTGGTAAAATGGCTATATTGAGCAATCACAAGAAATGGGTGCACTTTGTTCCCCGTGATCACTTAGGGGAGGTTCTAGGGAGATGCACTCATAGACAACTTTTTCAGTTATTGTTTCTAAATTTGCCAAGTTTTTCTGAGGCTGTGGCTCAATGCCACACATTAAAAGACAGTGGAGAAGGGCTAAAGCAATGGAGATCTTCTTAGTCTCCCAATGTTGTTAGCAGGCACTGGGCTACACATTTCAGCTGCCACCTCATATCCTCCTCACCACATCTCTGGAGTAGAAAAGAAACACCCTTATCCTCATTTTCTTTCTTTCTTTCTTTTTCTTTATTTTTTTTTTTTAATCTTTCTGAGACAGGATCTCGCTATTCAATTCGGGTTGGCCTTGAGGTCACTTTGTGTAGCCCAGGCCGACCTCAAACTCACAGTGATTTTCCTACCTCAGCCTCCCGAGTGTTGGGATTGCAGATATGATGGAGTATACTTCCAGGAACGGGGGAAAGCCTGCCAACAGGCTGCATCACCACGCCCAGCCTTATCCTTATTTTCTGAATGGGAAATTGGAGGCATTGAGGATTTGATATCTTGCCTGGGGTCCCTCAGCCAGAACAACATCCTAAAGCAAGGCCAAAGACCCAGTCATTTTACTACAATGCCTCGTAAGGCCCCTGACAAGCAGAAGAACCCCCAGAAATACACAGAACACCAAAATCCCAATGAATACGGTTGTCAGTAGCAAAAGATAATAATAATTATTAAAATTTTCCTATGTTGAACACTGCATATTGGCTCCCATTGCAACATTATCTTAATTACGTTAGTCTAATTGGAAAAACCCACCCTTGTTGTCTTACGCAAAGCATCTTTTTCTTCATGTATATTTTAAATTACTACCCTGAATAAATTAGGTGCTTTGACATTTGCGCTGTGAGAAATGAAAATGAGAACTACAATTTTAGTTTAAAAAAAAAGCATAGGGGTAGAGAATGAAGCCAAGAGTTTCTTAAATAAAAAATTGCACACTTAAAAGATTTCTGACCTCAAGGCCACATTACAGATTAGATGTCATTAGGTCTCTATGTATGTTTTAAGCGACAGCAGTCCACTGAAATGTAATTACAAGTTAACTTGAGAATATTTACCTCCGCTATAGAATAACCTATCAAAAATTGACAAAATTACATAGTAAAATAAAAATCCAGTTATGTACAAATGTTCCTGTCATTTTCTTTACATATTTATATGGCTGTGTGCTTTTCCTAATTACTCATTTTACATCAATGAGAGGTAAAAGCCATGCTGGTTAGAGTTTTGCCAAATAAGCACAAAGCTAACCCTAGCTGAAGAAAAAATGCAGAGCCCATGAATTTTTAAAAGTTCATACATAATATATCATAAAAGTAGGATGAATAATATGGGACATGGGCTTTAATAAAAAGCTCCTTGACCATTTCTCAGAGACTTTGAGATGTAATCAATACCCAAAAAGGTATCTTGGGGACAAAGCCAAGATTTATGACATTTTTGCCGAGAGTGACACTTTCTGCGTACTATATCAGCTGGGGGACATGATATTGAATTTCAGAGAACACACGAAAGGAAGGTATTTTTATCTGTCTGACAAAGTTTCAAGGATGCACTTTACGGTTCATTTCTGACATCATAGTTGATGGGAGGAAAATAACAACCCAAACAAGCGCTCTGAAGGCACTGGGAGACACACGGGAAGCTCCACATCCGCCTGTGACTGCATCAGACCTTGGCTTCTTCCCACGTCGGGTTGCAAGTCCTCAGATGAAAGGTCTAAGACATGTGAGTGAAGTTTCTAGGCAAAACCAAGCAGAAATGGGGAAGGGCAATGCTTTAATTGCTTCAAAATGTTGCTCAGAACAGCTAAATCACTAAAGAGTTGCCATTTGCAGATTAGAGAATATATGTCCTAATTCAAACAAGTTTCTAGCTTATCAGTGTTCCTCATGTATACACAAATGCAAACTAAATTTTATAAACAGTAATTGCACTTTTGTAGTCTGTCAGTCTGCCTTAGAAAATAAGCAGGAGGAAAAAATAGGTAGTGGATGGAAGATTAAGTAGAAAGAAATATATGGCTACCCCAGTATGCTTACTAACTAGTGTGAGAATTAACTTTTGATATTCACATAAAAACCTAGTCACCAAGTTAGCCTTATGTTGTTCAACAGTGGTTAAAATCTGAGCAACTAACTATAAAAGTGACCTTATTTCTAAATAGCGCTGATCTTGTATAAGCTTCCCTTACACATTTTAACTCAAAGTCATTAGTGTCATCTATTAGGATCAATTAATGTGAATAGAAAGTAATTGCATCTGGGATCTGGGGACTTGGAGAAATTTGTGCATTAATATTTACGTGCTATTCGATTATATACTGAAATCTTTATTTCAGCTTTTCTTGGAAGTCCTGCTAAACCATGGACATTTCACTATATTAATCTTTATCCTAATTACGAAGGTGTTTCTGTGGACATTACATTTAATCTGTTTAATTACAAATACAATAAAATTAGTGATTCATGTGTAACATTTCTGCTAGGCTATTGACATTTCTAAAATGGCATTTGTACCTTGGTTTATCTGAGCTACAACTTTTGTGACTTTGGATACTAAAAGTCTAATCAAATAAGAATATAATATGGCTAAGCATGCCTCTCTCACCTCTGAAAAAGTTTTCCCACTTCTCTTCTATCCTGTACAGGTCCTGTCGCCCAGGGATGTCGAACCAAGGAAGACTTTAGATTCTCTGCCACTAAGCAATGTTAAAATCATCTTAGAGTTCAGGTTGGCTCACCAGTTGTTATGTTCCAGCAGATCCTGCTGAAGCAGAGAAGCCACACTAAACTCATTCGAGTCCCATCCCTTTTGCTCCATCCTGGACCCCTTTAGGTTGAAGTTGTGTGAGAGCCTTGCGCACTTTGTGGTCACTCAGCAAACATTTATTCAGCAGTAACTGAATCATAAGCACTGTGGCATGGCTGTGCTCCATCCTTCCTCGGGGGTAGAGGTGTTTTTTCTAGTTTAGATGAACTAGCTCTCCTTATCAGTGGAGCTTCAAAAGTCACTGTTTGCCTCACCTCACACCTATGCCATTGCTTCTCTCAAGCCATGCACTTTCGGAGGGATTTTCACACCAAGGAATAATCTTAAAGTGGCTGCACATTGCTTTGACAATTCAAGTTTCTTCAGAGCTGTGACCTCCACAGGTTTAATTTTTCTGGACAACTCTTATAATTCTGATCTCAAGGTCATTCTAGAGTCTGAGTTTCCTGGGGTAAAGATACACTGTCTTTCATTGTTTAATCCTGGCCTGGTCACTATGTATTATAGTCAGTAAGTACCCAATTAATGCTTGTTGCAGTCTATAAGGAAAAAGACATCTTCAGATTTTTCTCACCAGTGTATAGGTTTTAAAGAGTGAGAAAGTACCAAGGAATTACGATGTTTTAGGACCTAAGAATACATTTATCAATATGCAAATAGTAGAAATAGTTATGGGAAATGACATTTGACAAAAGAAATGATGATTTTGAGTGGTATGTCATGTGATTTGGGGGAAGAGTCTTCTATAGATCAGATATCTGACTTCTTATTCAGTTCACGACTGTACTTCACTATTTCTTTTTAGAGCTATGATGTCACCCTTTCCTTTGCTGCATGAATATGTGCATGTAAAAACCTACCTTCCACAACAGTGATGTTACCCTTCACTGGCTTTTAACCAGCTGGTCAGGTCCTTCCCTTCAAATAAGAAAGGTCATGCCAGGCATGGTGACACATGCCTGTAGTCTCAGCTACTTAGGACACTAAGTTAGAATTTCAAGTCTGAGGCAGTGTGAACAACTCAGCAAGAATTTGGTTCAAAATGAAACTAAAAGGGCTGGGAATGTAGCTCAGCATTACTGAGTCCAGCGGATCCGGGGAAGATGGCGACCGGGTGAGCAGCAAGGGAGCGAACCTCCTTAATAAACACCACCAGCTCGAGACAGACTTGGTGAGCGTGAATGCCGGAACCTCGGCTGGGAAGTTTAAACTGGGCGTATTTCTCTGAGATGCCGGGGGAGATGTGGTAGGGCGGACCAGGCTGCCGGGGCGAGACGTGGGAAAGT